>JAOEGS010000460.1:50208-60662 GCA_025447755.1 Corythornis vintsioides | reverse complement strand
TTGAGCTGTGGTGTCTGAGCAGTGCCACTGGAAAGCACCTCAGGAAACACCTGGAGAACTTTCTTCCACTCATTAATGTGTATTTGCAGTGCAGAGAGCAGTATGAGTTCACCCGCCCAGCTGCAGGTAAGGGCACTCCTGATTCACCAGTTGGGAGCCCAGATGACAGTGTAGGCTCTGCTGGCCTTTAAATCTTGGGTCCTCTGCACAATAAGTAGAGGTGATAAAACTTACATGTCTAAATTCTCACGATTCTTTTATGTCTTCACTGTAAAAGGTAAAGTGTGGTGAAGTTGGCTGTTTGAAGCAAAGGACTCTTACAGTTGCTGTTACCCAGTTTTCTCTTTTGAAACCCTTATTCAGTACTTTGTGCATGTGAAAATCTGTCTTCATGCTTGTCTTGGTTTAGTATTGGAAGAAACAACTTTTTCTTGGGCACAGATAGAACATTCTTTGGTGAGTGGAATGCCATAGCCATATGGCTTTGCAGAATTTCACTTCTCCAAGTGTAAGAGTCCAAAACTTTCTTCTAAAATAAATCTCCAAATATAGCTTCGTACAGTAATGCCTTAGCTGGCAGTCCATAACTTTCTAAACCAAGAGCAGCATTAAACTGACAAGACTGTTAAACTTTCTACCAGCAAAACGATGACTTGGGATTCAACTCAACAGAACAGCATCACTTCTTTATTTCATTTATTGCATAGGAATGTAAAGAGCAATAGGAACAAGCTGACTGTAGCCATTGATAGAGAAGTGTAGTTTTATCTAGAAGTTCAAGTAGTGAAAGGACCTTATCAGAAGAGAAGTAGAGGATGGGTAAAGAATTAAGCTTTTCTCTAGCACCTAGTGCATACTGGTGTTTTCATGCTTGAATGCTTGAAGGGGAAACTGCTGACTGACTTGATTTGGAAGATATCTGTCTGCTGGTGTGAGAGAAAATTTTCTTTGAGCCCAGGGTCAGAAAACTGGTAAAGATTCAGCCTTCCTGACATGCAAGGACAAAGCTTCTTATCAGGAAGTTGTCCCTTTTTTGAAGGTCTGTACTGTTTATCCATGTCTGATCCTTCCAGCTGTCTAGCAACTGGTTGTCTGGTACATATGCTAAATGCTTCCTGATGGTGCTGCAGAGCACTACAGAGTGCACCTTCTCTAGCAGATTAGCAGCTGCTGTAGTAGAATTTCCAAGGAAATTATACTTGATTAGAAAAATGATATGGGATTTTTGTAATTATAAGTCTACTGGTGCTGAACAGTCTTTGATGGTGGAACTTGTGCCCCCTGCTCTCTCCCAACAGTTGTCTCAGCTGTTACACCTGTCTTGAGGAGAGCTCTGTGGAAGGAGCTCTGCAGTGTATTACAAGACACAGAAGCATCACACGAGACCACGGTGAAACTGCAAGTTCTTTCAAAGTTGTTGCCATCTTCAGAAAGCAAAGGGCTGCAAAACCTCATTGATCAGCTTCCTGATGCTCTTGAGAAAGCAGAAAATAATGAGAGGTGAGCAAATCTAGTTGCCCCCTTTTGGGACTTGGTTTGTCCTGCAAAGCATTGTGATAGATGTGCCTGAGTGAAAATTCTATGGACAGTAATATCACTCAGACAATCTGTCACTTTATGCTTTGCAGTAAGACATCTTTAACATATACAAAAAGCATCTTAAAACATAAAAAACCAAAAACCAACCTTTTTGCAGCTGGACAGTGGCAGATGCCATATCTAGAATGCTTGAAAACTCTGAAGAGCTGCATTCCTGGAAGAAACGCCTATTATCAGCCTGCATGAAGGGGTTAATTGTGATGTATAACAGCGGTGAAGATGAAAGCAAGCAAGAAGTAGAGAGGTCCATGATGCTGAGGCTAGAAAAATTATTGGTGAGACTTCTTTTTCTCTGCGTTGCCAGAATGTGAATGTGTGCATATGTGTTACTGTGCTCTTGTATCTTGGGTAAATATAGAAATATAGATTGGACTTTATGTTCTGTTTTATAGATTTTAGTTTCCATGGGCTTTTAATAGCTTTTACAGAGTTAACTTAGATCTGCTAATCCTTTAGAAGGAGCACTTTTGAGTTTTTTCTTGATGATGGCTTTCTGCTAAAACTCCCCTTTGAAAAATCAGAGTTTGAGGTATTCAGGAATTAAAAATCAAAAGTTGCCAAAGGATTATTTTATTAATAATTAAAAAAAAAAATACAAGGAAACTTCTGACAAGACCCACCTGCTTTGAGAACACAACCTTGCTGGAAGAGACTCTGGCAGGACCTGAGAGGTCACCTCATATTGTTAATCCTGATGGTGTTCACAGGTTAGCACCTACCATTACTGGGACTACTGGCATGTGCAGCTGTCAGTCTTCTTAAACTTGATTCTTGTTTATTGTGCTTTAGAGCACTTCAGAGAAGATCAGTTTTTTTAAAGAACACTTAAGACCCTGCCACCCCATTTTGCCACATGCGCAGGTTGATTAGTTTAAGCACATTTTAAGTACACAAAAACCTAGTACCTGAGTCTCTTGGGTTTTTTTGACATGCCAACTTTTTTATTCCTTTCACACTTTGGGAGTGTGAAGAGTTTCAAGACTGGATTTTTTGGTACCTCCAGACCAGATTGTTTTTTAGTTGCCCATGTGGTTCCTTGTTCCAAGAACCAACAAAATAAGACTTGCAGTTTCATTTGGATCAGGAGGTAGGATTGTTGTATCCAAGAGCTTTCTCCCCTGTTACCCCCTGATCATCCCTGCTGAGTGGCTGGCATATTGTGCATCTGTTGAACCAAAATTGCTGATGATCTGTAGAAGCAATATGTGTTAAATGTTAACATCTGTTTTCACTTACTACATGCACAGTACTTTGTTGAAGAAGTGGACCCAGATGAGTGGTACAGCTTTGTGAAGACAGGACTCAAGTAAGTAGTTTTGAGAAGCACCAAAGATGCCATAGGAGGTACTGTTCTGTTCCCTTGAACCAATTCAGTCAGACTTAATGCTCCTTGTTTCTCAGAATGCCCTTTATGTCACATCCACTGGCTTCACTGGAGCCTGAACCTGCACAACTGCAGGCAGATTTGGGCTTTGTGCTCCAATTAGCATAGCTAACATAGCTAACTGGATAGATGGACTACCTTCTTTTCAACAGGCATGAAGAAGCTTTGTGCTCAGATAATTTATTTTTATTTAAGATATTTCTTAAATACTACTAATATGAAAACAATCCGATTTTTCACCTTTTAAATGTAAACCATTTTAAGAAAGAAATAAAAAATAGTTTAGGATGATCTTAGCTTCTGTGGAAGTAGAAGTAAGTGTTAACCTGAAGGGTTAATAGGCAAAATTCTAACTATAAAGATGAGTGCAGCTGCAAGTGTGATAGTGTATTGATTGTCCTTTATTTTTTTTATACCAAGATGACAAAAAGCTCAGGAAAGGAAGAACTTTGCTTTCTTTGCAAAGTTCTCATTTCCAAACCAGATTTTTTTTCAAGCAAGTTTACTTGGGTTTGGTTGGGGTCTGACTTATCTGTGATCTTTGCTTCTAAAGGTATCGCTACAGAGATGAAGCATTTTTGAAAATCCTGAACACTGCCATTCAGTTATTGTACAAGAAAGAATCATCACTTAGTCAGAGCTTAGTCAGGCTCTCCAAACTTCATATGATGGTCACGCAGCACTCTCTATTTTTGTCAGCCATACTGAGGTCAAGAGAAGAAGATGGCACCAACAGCCAGACAAGAGGTATTTTTTTAATCTTCTTTTCTTTTTCAGTTGTATTTAGTGATCTTTTCTTTCTCGTGTTATAATCTATCCATCCAGTAACCTACATAAGCTTGCAGAGATAGTAAATAATTCCAGGATAACAGCATTTAGTTTTAAATTCTATCTCTGCTTGGAACCAAGCATTGCAATACTTCTGTTGCTGCTGGTTTAAACACTTATATTTCTAAAACTATTGAAAAGGTGGATTTGGGGTTTTTCATTCCTTTGTTATTGTTTTTAAACTTGTCAAAATCTTGAATTGCTTCTTTTGGTTTCTGTGAGGCTGTTAGGTTAAGATCACTAAAGTGCATATAAGTTCTGTTAGAAATGTTTGTGATGTTTATACCTACTTTAAAATAGGTTGATAGCAGATTTTAAATTTATTTTGAAAATTGTATCACAAATGTTATTTTCATTCATATCTATTTGATATTGCAACCTTTTGCAAGGAATATCCTTCCATGAATATTAAAAGTTGGGTGCAGGATGGGTTTTGTTTCTTTGCCAACTGAAATACTACCTGACCTTGAACTAATTGTTTAATCTACATACACCTCAGCTTTTTCCCACTGTACAGGGCTTTGAGATTCAGTGATTGAAGGAGCCATATAAGAAAAGGGGAAGAAATTCTCAGGGCTGCATGTTGATAACAAATTTTATGTATATTGATGAGCGACATGTGAACAAACCAGTTTTAAATCACTTGAAAAGAGCAAAAAGCTGTTGTGAAACTACTACATCTCCAATAGTTTGGGATGGTTGGTGAGATATCTTGCCTGTACACTGTGTAACTCCTGAGCTAATTTAAGATGCCTTCCTGGGAGAGGAGGGATCTGTGGTGTAGTTGAGTAGGGTATAGCACATCTTTTTAACCAGAGAGCAGGGTAGTAGACCTTGTTGTGGACCTCACCTCACAATAACATTTGTGTGTCCAGCTTGGAAATACTGTTTTAGCTTTTTCAAAAATAATTGTTGCACTTGAATTAAATGCATTGTAATAATTCTTTAGAGATTTTTTAAAAATATTTATAGAGATAGATCCTGATCTGAAATGTACAGTACTGTGTGTGCATCTATTTAGTGTGCAGCTGTTTAGAGGAGGTTGTCTGTGTGTTGGGTATTTATATACACCACTACCTAACTGAGAAAGCAATAAAGCTAAAGCTGTGTATTGATTTCAGAGGCATTGGTGGATATACTGCTGACACTTGTGAAACTCAGCCCTTCTCTCTGTGAGAGCAGTCACCTTGCTGTGTTGCTGGGGGCCTATGGGGCTACACTGAGTGCTGTAGGTAAGTGTCTTAGCCTGGGAAGGGTCCTTCCTATGAGATCTGGTTTTCATCTTCATAGGTGACTGACTTAGGATTTCATCTTGTTTTCATTTTTGGTTTGGTTTTTTTTTAGATCAGAAGATACTGCTGCTGCTTCAGTTATATGAGAAGAATAATCAAAGTCTTATAAAATCCAGGTAAGCTGACCATCTTCCTTTTGTTCAACTCACTACACACAAATAAGCAGTCTCAATATTGTCATTTTTCCAGAGTCTTATTACTGTGATAAACAGTGAGAAAGGTCAAACTTAGAGGTGAATGTTGCTTTTGGAAACATTTTTCATTTGTATTTCCTATTCTTAACATAATTCTCATGTATTGCCCAAACTTGTGGGTGGCTGTTTGGGTGAGGGTCTCATTTCAGTGTCCCTCACTCTCCAAGTAAGATCCCATTACAGGTTTTTCATCACAGATGAAAGCCAAATCACAAGGAGCTTGTGTGGGACTTCTTCCCTTTTGCTGTTCCCCTGGGATACAGGATTCACCACTCAGCCCTTGCCCTTTACAATGATTTTGCCCCTGTATGTATGATATTTGGCTATGGTGCTTTGCTGGGGAGGAATATGCCAGTGGAGGAGTGATGTATAACCTCTTGCATTAATACATGGTGGTGTTAGTTTTGGGACACAAACATGATATCTGTGCCTTGTCTTTCAACAGTCTGGACTGTAGCTCTCCTTATAGTACAACCTTGCCATATCTCTGTGTGCTTCATAAGAGAGAACTGTGTATTCTATAAAACAATCAGTTTCTCTTCAGGCCCTATGCCCAAGCAGTTCAAAGGAAGCTCTGTTGCTAACACCTCTTACACCCACTGATGTTTTTGGTCTGCTTTGCTCAAATGGGCTTTTCTGTCTTTGAGAAATGGGCATAAGTGTTAACAGCAGTGCAGGTGTAGGGATCAGGCAGTTGGAGCAGGACTGGACTCTGAATTAAGAATTTCCTATAGCTTTGTCTGAGAATAATAGATCATTTTTTGCAGCCTGTGAAGTGGGGTTGGAAAGGAAGGTTGTTCTTAGCAGGTAATTGAAGTGGCTTCCAGAAGCCAGAGCTCTGGCAGTAGCTGCATCCTGCATAAATCTTTGCTGAAAGTGCTTGCAAATGGGAGCATGTTATGTGAGGAGGAGACTGACTTCAGAGGTACTTAGAGACAAAAACTTTCCTTTTTAAAGGAGAAACATTTTCTTACAGTACTTTCTTACCAAAGTGAATGGGGAGCTGGACACTTAGTTATATTGGATCTCAGCATTGAAGAATTTGAGTGAATATAGAGGATGTTCAGCAAAAGTGCTGTACATGCAACCTTGAAGAACCCAGCTTGTGTTACAAATGGGACCCTTCATGTTCTGGGTGATAGGAAACCTACCACCACTCCTCCAGCTGCCTGACTTAGAGTGAGGTATGCTGCTGGCAGTACCCACATAACAAATGACAATATCAATAGCACTTAAGTACAGTGGCAAAGCAATTAGAGTCTAAAGGAGCAACATGGATGAGAGTCAAGATTTATGTTTTGCTGAACCTCTGTGATGCTGGTTTGAAATATCAGTAGCATTTGAGATTACTTTTTCTGACCAGGTCTTGATCTTCATGCAGCTGCTTTCATACGTACCTACATTTATAGCTTAAATTAAAAAGTGCTTTTTCTGAGAAGTTCTGACTTGGATTAACAGGGTCAGAAATAGTTAATGAGACACCCTCAGACAGAATTTGAAAAGCTTTTGGATGGATGAAAAAGGTGTTGCCAGGGAAACAGGGTCTCGTTTCAAGTTCCCACAGGATAATAGGTACACATGAAGGGAAAATTTAAATACTAATTTATATCTTCTGTAATTGCTTTTTGCTCAGTGCTGATAGTCTGTTGATTAATGCCTTTACTTTTAACAATGTTTAAGAAACCTGCTCTGGGGTCCAGCTGCTGTGGAGCATCACAAGACTTGCAAGACTCTAGGGAAGTCACTATGGCAGCAGCCAAGCATGGAGGAGATCCTGTGTCTACTAGATAGAGAAAAGATGATGAAGACAATTCTGTCTTTCCCTCAGCATCGCCGTCTTCTGTCAGCACAGGTGCTTTGCTTCAGACTGCTCAATTATTCTTCTTTTGATGTAGAAAAAGAACCTTTTCACTTTAGTCATTTATTTCTTGCATTCATGTGATACATTGCAATTTGTTTACATTGAGAGAGTGATTTAAATGCCGAGGAGAGCTGGAATTTAGTTATTTAGGAGCAGTTTTCAAATGAATTGCAATATCTGGACCACTCTCGTTGGCAGGTGTGACTGTGCAAAGATTGATATAGATAAGTGAGGCCAGAATTTGACTTCCAGTTGTTAAAATTTGACTCTCCAAGGATCCACTGACTATGGGCTCTTCAGTCTCTTATACAATTTGCTAACATGTTTCTATACCTGTTTGTGCTAGTCAGGGCAAATAGTTCTGGAACCCTAATAGCAAAAGGCAGATTTAAACACAACTGTTTCTAACCCTGTATTGCATTATTTTTGCAAGATTCAGTATCAGCTGCTTTATTATGGGATGTGTGGTTGAGGAAGTTTGAAACCAAGCTGGAAATTAGTGATGTTCCTTACAATTCTGGTTTGGATTTTGGTTTCAGGAGGTAGAAGAGTCACTGTATAGAGATGAAAGTGTCAAGAGTCTTGATGACTTCTACGATCCTTGTTTTCTACTTCAGCTCTTTAGTGAACTGACCAGACCAGGTAAAGTGAATGTTTCTCTTTGATGTTTAGTGCCATTTTACTCTGCTGCAGGAAGTGCATTGCTCCATCTGTAGCTCAGATGCATGTCAGTCTACTGAGGAAAAAAAAAGGTACCAGAACTATTTGTTGTTTTGCAGTAAGAGGGATTTTAGATGATCCAGTTAGCAGCAAGTCCTTGAGATTCTTGATGAAGAGCATGGGCAGCAAGTGTCTGTTGAACCTGGTTGTAATAGTTGGGAAAAAGCACTGCTGTCATGCACCTGTCATCATTGCCCACCACCTGAACTGCTGGGAGGGATTTGGTACCTGTTGATCAGCCTCAGCACTGCTCCAGTCAGACAGCAAGGACTACTGCTTGTGCTGGCAACATTGAGGTTGAGGGAGGTCTTGGACATTGTGTTCTTGACTATCCCAACATAGGCTGACTCTGACATTGAATGAGGAAAATTAGTTAACTGCTCGATGCTGAGTGAGAGTCTGTGTCCTAAGAGGGGCATTTTTAAAGGACCCAAGTGATTTATCAGTTCAGGTCCCATGGTGCTCCTCAAATGTCAACTCCTCTTGGAATTCTGAACTCCTTTCTATTTATTTGCTCTCTGTACTGGCTGCACAGTGCCCTGTGCAAAGATATTATATAACTGCTGAATTTATAAGCACAGGCTTACTGCACAGTGTTAATGCTCACTGAGTAAAAAGTAAGTCTGGAGTTGGGCAGATGGCAAGTTCTGTCTAACTTTAGCTCTGATAAGCATCTTGTGCAAAGCTTTTCCATCATGGTTCTCAAGGTACTTTAAACAAAGTATATGTCAGACTTTTTTTTTTTTTTTTTTTAAATTATTATTTCTAAAATAGCTTGTTATTTCATGTTAGTTGTTGAGCACAGTGTCCAAGGTCAGCTGGATGGAAAATATTTCCACTGCATGTTTTCAGTGAAAGAAAGTTTTCTAAATAAATCTTTCTGTGACCAGCGTGAACTTTACTGCTGAAGTGAGGACCTTGGATTTCACTATGTGGTACCACCCCACAATAATTACCCACTTTGTCTAGTTGGTGTACATTAGGAGTTCTCAAGAACTGAAATCTGAAAGAAAGTCATCTGGTGGCTTGCTGTGAAAGGGCACAAAACACATTTGATCCTGTGATGAAGAGAGGTTGCTACTGCAATTCAATGTTGCCTTTGCATTGGTCACATAGCATTGAGCTGGTTGGGAGGCAGTACTGGGAAGTGGAGACCCAGCTGTTGCTTGGCCCTTAACTAGTAGAGCTGGGTATGAAACTGCCTTGCTTAAAATTGAAGTAGGAGTTCTGGCAGCTGACAAAAAGATGAGAGGAACAGCCCAGTTGCTGGTGCAGGGATGTAAATAATCTGTGATTTTTACTGAAATATATTTTAAAATTATAGATATTTTAGTTGTGTGTGGGTGGTGGTGAAGGAGGAAATCAATGGACCAAATATAGTTACTTGTCAGTAAGACAGCAGCCTTCTCTTAAAGAGGAATATTTGTTTCTCAGAAACTTCCTCTTGACCTTCAGTGTGAATTACAAGAAAATATGTGAATATTGTTGCTAGACTTGGAACCACAATACATTTGTACTTGAGCTGAGGTGCTATTGTATTCCACTAATGGTTAACAGAACAGAAATAGCACAGGAGGTGTTGTGGAGCTTTCAGTCAAGTCATTTTGAGCTGTCAGTGGCTAGGAATAACACAAGCTCTCCAAAACAGGCAGCCCTTAAATGAGAAACTAAATTCTGATGGCAAAGTTCTGTGGAAGACAAATGTTAGATTCAAAGGTGTGTTTTCTGTTTGGCTGGGTACTGTTCATTGATGGATTTTATTTGTCCCAGGAGAGCACAGGGGTGCAGGTCAGTACTTTGCTTTGACCATGCCTTACCAGCAGAATCTCTTGTTCCTTCATGGTAAAAACTGGTGTGGCTAATGGCTTATTTATGTATTATTCTCCTGTCTGTTCTATTATAGAAACTCTTAACTGCAGGTAGGCTTTTCATTGGCTATGCTGCAGCCACAGACTTGTCAAGTGCCCATCAAATGTTTTGAGGAGAATTCTCCCTCTTGTTCTTCTTTGTACTTAACTTTCCAGAAAGAGTGAGTTCTGTGATGTCTCATACCCTTTCCTTCTCATGGTCTCGTGGGCAAAATAATCTCTGTCTCACATAAATGAGACCAACCACATTAATCTCAGATCAGGTAAAGAATTCCTGCTCGGAGTGCTTTGTGGAATGCCTTTGTTAGCTGAAGGAGCCTTTAGTATTGCAGTGCAGTAATATTTTGTAGGTGTAGATCTAGAAACTGGTGTTTACAGAGTTTTGTTGAGGACTGTGGTGCTGTTACAGAGTCTAGGACACGCCAATATAAAGCTCTGGGTTGTTTTCTCTCATTTTTTTCTTTCCCCTCTTCCCACACAGAATGTGTAGTGGCATGTCACAAGTTTGTTGAAGTCAATGCCTTGGGTTTAACAGTAGCTGCCCTTAGCAGCTATGACTCCAACATGAGAGCAGCTGCATATTTTGTCCTGGCTTCCTTTCGTTCTCATCTGGAAGGAGCTCGCTTTCGAGAAAAAAATCAGGTAAGACTGAGCTCAGTTGATAATTTGCCAGGATAGACATTTTAGCTAATGGGCCCTTATGGGAGA
>JAOEGS010000460.1:0-50108 GCA_025447755.1 Corythornis vintsioides | reverse complement strand
AAAAAAATCAGGTAAGACTGAGCTCAGTTGATAATTTGCCAGGATAGACATTTTAGCTAATGGGCCCTTATGGGAGACTCACTGCTTTACTCCTCTGGCTTCATGAGCTCCAAGAAGTTATATTCTATTCCATTGTTTCTCCTCTCTTGCTTTGTGTTTCCTCCTGTTCTAATCACTGGACAGAAAAAGAGGAGAAAATGTGTTTTAGACATTGTTAGGAATTGTATTTGTAGGAATGATGGGCTTCATAACTGATTTATGGCCTGTGAAATACCCTAAAAGCTTATTTATGTATTCACACTCTCCTGTTGTTTGGGTTGTGCTTCAAGTGTCTTTTCCCGGGCTTTTGTGCTGCAGTTGCTGTATCTCTTGGATGCTGTGCAAAATGGAATCAGGCAGCCTAACCTCAGATTTACCTTCTCTTTGACTCTTTACATTGCTCGTGTGGCACAGCAGACTCTGAAGCCAGGTACTGTAACCTACTGTGCATGTTGGACTCCCAGGGTGAGTCACTGAATGGAGTAATGTCCTTGACTGGTCCTGGGAGATAGCTGTGACACTGCCATGAAGTGTGCTCTCCTGTGTTTCAAGGAAAAACTCCCAGTGCTTGTGTAGACTGTCTTACTGGAAAAGTGGGAAGTGCCATTTTGATCTGTGTACAAAACCAGTCTGACCCATTAGGGTTGAAGCCACTACCTCCTGCTAATTTTGTGGTGGAGGTGGGCAGAGGACTAGATGGGTGTGTGGGTCCTGCTCAGCAGATCAGAGTAGTTTGTCTTGAGTGTCCTTTTGTCCTTAGACACTAAATCAACTTAAGTCACTGTTGGAAAGTAGAATCAAAGCATCAGGGAGTCACTCAGTTTGGAAGGGACCTTGTGAGGTCTCTAGCTAAACCCAAAGCAGGGCCAGCTATGATGGCCAACCACATTGCACAGGGCTTTAGCCTAGAAAACCTCTAGATTTCTAAACTGATCCTAGAGAGCCTCCAAAGATGGTGACTCTATAGTCCCTCAGGACAACTTGTTTCACTGCTCATGGGAGACATGTCTATTCTGTAGGTTAAAAATGATGATTGCTTAATGTGAAGTGTTAGGCTTAAAATGTGGAGAGATTTGACTCTCACTTTATTGCAGATCTCTGTGTTTTGTCAATGAAGTGATGTTGGATTTGCTAAAATCAGAGTCATGTTGGATGCTTTGAATGCTTATCTTCCCACCTGCTCTGTGCACACTGAATGAACTTTTCATTCAGAGAAGAGGTGGGATGGCCAGCAATATAATCAGCATCAGAGCAGAAGATGTCCTCACTGGAATTAATTTACTGTTCTGACAGCTAGCTGAAAACATTGGAAAATAAAAGTTCTGTTTGTTTTTCTGCATGGTTATATATTGTGAACATTGTTCTTCATCCATAATTACCATTGTTCCTTTCACAGAGGAGCACATGTATATAAAGGTAAACAGATTCCTTCTGTCACATCAGTATTTGGACTTGAGGAAAGTACCAGGGTTTTTCCAGCTTTTCTACAGTTTTGATTTTGAGGTAAGAATCCCAACTGAGGTATCCACTAATTTTTCAGAAAATACTAGAAAAAAAACCAACATAAAAATGCAATGAAATCTTATTCTTCCATAGGTAATTGATTAAAGGCATCTTTGTTTTGTTTTATATCAGAATGAGAAGTATTATTTCTGGGTTCCTTTGTTGTTCCCTTAATACATAATGAAGTCATGAGTTGTGCTGTGCATGCTCTGTGAGCACAACTAACAAAATGTTCTGCCCTAGCTACCTTACATTTGTATTTGAGTTTAGATTAATGTTGAGTTCAACTTTAAGTACATGAGTATTTTAGAAATAGCATCTTTTCAAGTTCCATTATTAATGCATATTTGGGCTGCAGACTAACTATTCCTGATGGATGTTATTGATTAAATTTGATAGGAAAAAAAAAAAGTCCAGAAAAAACCAAACCTGTTAGACATTATGCTGCCACCCCCAGGGAACTAGGGTTTTTGTGCTTTTGTGAGCAGGCATTATTTTGAAATGTCTGATGGTGATATTTTCTTCTGGCTTCTAGTACAAAAGAGAACGTGAGTGGATGCTCAGATTTCTTGCAGAAGGGCTGCGTGATAAGCAGTGCTATGAGCTTTATGACTACCAGAGGATTTTCCAGGTCATTCTTGCCTTTTTCAACAGTCCTTTGTGTGATGAGGGCTCCCAGGTAAGAATTAACAAACAAACCAAAAAACCCCAAACCCCCACCAAAAAAAAGTTTACATGATTTAGAGATCTTCAACATCTACAAAGCAGAAAGCAGTTGATTTGAAGAGTCAACTTGCCCTGGTGAAAATCTGTTCCTTGTTGATTTGATGTATGTTGAGGGGGAAGTAATTGCTTATATTTAAACCAGGGTCACATCCTTGTGTCCTGAAACTGGCACAGCAGGTCCCTGCCATCATGGAACCTCAGTTTTGTCAGCTGGTGGTCTGGTTCTAGTCATATTTCTACTGCTTCATGGAAAATATTTCAGATACTGCTGTTTTACTCATATGATTGAGGGCCTTTGCTTTTTTAGGTCTTATTCCCTAACCAACATGTTACCTGTACAGTGCTTTTAGCAGGAAAAAACCTAACATGCCAGCAGCTCATGAGTAACCACCCCGAGAAATTCAGTCTGCTAAAAGTATCTCAGTTAGGTATAGAAATCCTGGAAAAATAGAGAAAATCATCTTGCTACCTTAAGACTCCTTTTTAAGAGTAGTGTCTGTGTATGAAGCCTTGAAACAAGAATGTCTTTTCCTCCCTGGTGTTGCCAAGAACATGTGGTGTTTGGTAATATGCTTTAAGTTGATGAGATCCCAGATAGTTTGCTAATATATCCTTCTGCAAGATTGATGATAATAATTAGATCCTGACTAGTCTAATTTTGTACAAGAAGAAATTCTATTTTCTGTTCCAGCGTCGTATTCTGGAGATATTGCAAAATGCTGCCCATGTCACCAGAGCAGCCTATGAGCTGATCCAAGATCACAGCCTCCTAACGTGGATAGTGCACATCTTAGAGAAAAGGTAACTAAGGAAATACTAAGTGAAATAGGAATGATTTTACTGTCCATAGTATTCTAATTATGCCACTGAGTATGAAAACAAGGGTGACAGATACAGAGATGGCCTCTCAGTGGCACCTCAGGCCATACTGGCAGAATGTACTGAACTCTCAAGTGTTTCCTTGTGTTTCTAAAACACAAAATCATGATGCTTTTAGGTAGGAGGGATGATAGGTTGGGATCTGTCTTCTAAACTGGTGTGTGATTTTATTTTATTTTTTTTCAGGTTTCTGGAAAACAAGCTGATAAATAAAATTATTTCCTTACTCCATACTCTGTGGCTAACAAATTCAGGAGGCAAGAGAGCAAACAAGAATCAGTCCCAGGAGAACAGGAAGTTTCTTCCTATTCAACTTGTAAATGAATTTCTCTATGTTCTGATCACAT
The DNA here is from genome assembly GCA_025447755.1 of Corythornis vintsioides. Lineage (NCBI taxonomy): Eukaryota > Metazoa > Chordata > Aves > Coraciiformes > Alcedinidae > Corythornis > Corythornis vintsioides. The sequence continues at coordinate 46,614 of JAOEGS010000460.1, read as the reverse complement.
TAATCAAACACGTTCGGTAAGTCCTTTCCTTTTTTTTTTTTTCCCCTCATCAGTTTTCATCTCATCTTCTGTCCATTCTGACATTTATTTAGGCCAGAAGAATTCCTTGGTCTCCAGTACTTCAATGATGTTTTCTTCTTTGGCTTGAATGTTGAGTAGTGAATTTTGATGAGATTTCTTTGACAGATGTTTAAAAACATGGGGAATAAAATAACAGCTGACGGGCAGTTACCATCGAGTTCTATGTCCTTAATTACTGGTCATTTTTAAGCTGCTGTGTTTTACCTTTTTTTGCAAATGGGCAACCAGTTCTGGTTGGGTCCCAATAGCAGCTCTTCATGCAGACAAGTATTGCCTAGAGAAGTGATGCTTTTTTCCTCAAGATAAAAAAGCAGGGGTAAAGCTCCAGACCTCTGTCCTCTTCCTTGGGTGCCACCTACTTTTTTCTGTTTACAGACAGAAGGGCAAAGACTGTGTTTCATGGTCTGTTCTGCCAAACACTAATGGAAAGAAGCATTGGGGCTTCAGTAGGAATGAAACTAGTTATTACTCTAGGAGGAGACTGTAAGGAGAGGGGGAAAAAAAAGTACTTATTTTATTAATTAGCACACAGAAAAATACATCAAACTTTTGTTTTCTTTTCATAGGACTAATTTAGATGTGGCCAAGGTGGGTGAGTTTTTGAGTACCCTCAGTTCTGTGCTGCAGTATCGTGCTGTAGTTGTTGAGACCTTCAAAGAAATGAGCAGGTTCACTGTGAATGACACTGTCCTCTCAAACAAAGAGATCCTGCTGCTGCTGCAGAAGTGGAGCCTCATCCAAAAAGACCTGCAACTGCAAGAGGATGTGCAGACCCTTGCTCAGAAATACCAAATCAAAGAATTGCTCAGTAAGTGCTGATATAGTTCAGCCTGTTGAGGCTCTGGCAAGCTAAGCATGCGAGGCAGACTTTGTAGAAATAGTATTAATAACTTTTGCTGGACAATCTGGTTGGTGAAGGAGGAATGGAAACAAACATGTATTTCAAGTCTTTGTTGTAGTGATTTCTAACTTTAAAACCAATTCTGGAAATTCAGGAGAATACAGTTTTACAAAGGGAATGAGCTCTAAAATGAAATTTAATTTGAAATTTAGAGATTTTGTTTAGTTTAGATTTAACAGATCTACAGTTGGCTTTGAAAAGCTGTATTCTTAAATGATGTTTTCTAAAAAACAGTGCTTGGAGGCTTTCTGTTCAAAGATTTGAACCATTCTGAGTGTGATTGGGGATTTGGAGCTGAAATATGAGTAAAAATGTAGCAGTAAAGCAAGCAAAAATTAAATAACCAATTTTTCATACTGTAAACAGTGTTGGAAGAAAGCAAAACACATTTGGACTTGCATGACTTCTCTCTTGTTATCTCTGTGAATAGAATGTGGGAGGAACTTTGTAGTGGGAGGTGTTAAATGATGCTGGTTTCCTGCAAATACAACTTCTTTTGGTGCACATTACAACTTCTGTGGGTTTCTTCAAATATTCTGTATCAGTTAAACTAATTATTGAATTGCATGGGTACTGTAAAAACTTTAGTTTTTCTATTTTTCCCACACCCTGTGTCTGAGGATTTTCAGAGTTCTTCTAGTGACATCTGTAACTTACTATATATGTGTTTTTTTTAAAAATCTGTTGGTCCAAACCTCAGTAACTTATAAAACAGTTACAAAAGAAATAGATCCTTAATTGAAATTTTGTTTCTGAGGTTACATTTCAGGAGTTATCCCCCAGGAAAATATGCTGAAATGAGCTTAGTTCAGTTGAAGCTGCAGAACACATTATCACTGAAATCTGTGCTGATTTTTCCCACTGACTCCTCCAAACAGATTGCCCAGAAAATGCTCTGTGTGGTCTGGTGGGGGCAAAGTGCTGCTGCTGTTGGGTTGCTCTGTGGGCAGCCCTGCAGCCCAGAGTCCTTTATGCACATGAGGGGTGTGAAAAATTCACATGGCCTTGGTTGACACCACCTCACCAGCCTGGCGTGGCTGTGCTGGAGGGAGGCAAAGTCTGCCTTGCTGCTTTAGCCTTTCAAAAGCAACGTGGCCATCCTCATACCTCTTGCCATAGGCAGCCCTGTGCCTCTGCCAGCCCAGAGAGCAGCAGCTCAAGTGTTTCTGGTGAGGTGGTGTGTAAATGATGTAGATTTACTGGCAGCACTGCATCTTGGGGGTCTCTGCAGTACTGCCTGGGCTTGGCTGGGCTGTGGGCCAGGACCTGGCTGCTGTTACTGCTCACCTCAGAGTTAGCCCATGCAGTTCAGGAGAAGTGCTCCAGCCTGAGTCACTGGGAGCTGCCTGGAGCCCATTTGCTCTGAATTGCACAGGCTCAATTAGGCTGCTAAATGAGGCTGGTACTTATCCTTTTAGCAACTGAAGCAACACATTATACCAGGTCTCTTGCATGATTTTGTACCAAGAAAATCCTTTGGGGTGTCTGATGTTTGTTTTGGTGGTGTTTTCTTCTCACAGAAAATATAAAAGAAAGGAACAAATCTCAAGGCTCATCTCATACTTATCATCACATTCGGAAAAAGAATGAGATAGAAGGAGAGGATGACACTGCTGCAGACCTGAAAGTCTCTGAGCTGGAGAAGTGCAGAGATCATCTCAACTCCATATTTGCCCATTGGGAGCCTGTTTTCCCAGTGCTGCCTGCCAGACATGAGCCCCTCAAATCTGCTGACCCTGCAGATGAAACAGGCAGTCTTACCTGTGCATGCACTTATGTAGTAACTAAGTGGCTCATGAAGTCCATGGTTGAGCACAGCCTCAACATGAAAAATGTTTCACTAACTCTGCAGTGGCTACAGAATTGTATCTTGCCTCACCCAGTGGCAGTGCAGGAGATGCTCAAGGATGAGAGGTTGAGAAACAACATCTTCAAGTTTTATACCCAGATCTGTCAAGCCAGCATTGGGATGGCTGGAATCTATAAAGACCTCTGTTTGTTCAGTTCAATCATGCTTCACCTCTTGGATGCTCAGGGCCTGACCAACAACAGCTTCCATGGGCTTGTGAAAAAGCTGTGCCTGTCAGCTATGACTGAGGAGGATACAAACAAAAAGGGTAACTTGGTTTTTCACTCATAAGGCAATAATGATAGAAAGTAGGTAGTTTTTAGTGGGTTTTTATAATTCATCAAGACAGTTTAAAATGTGCCCATGTGTGTTGATCATAACTTCACAAAGTAAAAGCTGTGTCTTTGGTGGTACAGGCACAGAATAGGGTCATACTGTGAGGGTTTCTGATAGTACAACAGTCATATTCCCTCAAAGAAACTTTTCTATCTAGGACTAAAACAGAGTTCAGTGAGCTATAAAAAATAAAATTCCAAGGGGAAAAAGTAGTCTGCAACAAATAAGTCCATGTGGTTTTGGGTTCCAATCCATATGATGTTCAATGTTATCATTTGATAGCAAAAGCCACAGGTCAGATTTCAAACCTCTATTTGAAGAGGTCAGAAGTTTGTGCTAACAAGAAGCTGTTTTCCTTCCTTAGTGTGAGGAAGTTCATTGACTTTGTGTGGTCAAAAACCCTACAAATTTTCCATCTAGGAAAAGGATTTAGGAGGCTATTTTAAAACAGGGGCCTGGAGGTAAAAGGGTTTGGTTTTATATTACTATGTGGAAATAGAATATCTGTTCTGATTTTTCTCTCTTTTTTTCTTCCACAGCTGTTAGTGTATTCCTGACTTCTGTTTACATTGGGGACATATGGCTCGGAGCACAGGAGCCAGATATGTTAATAACCCATATCAAATTGATCTGCAGTAGGACAGATGATAAATTAAATGATGATGACTTAGAAACTCATAAGCAAGGAGAAGAAACTATTATGCCTCTTTGCAGAACTCTTTACTTGGCTACACTGGGGCATTAATTCAGTGAACTGAACACTTAATCTTTAGTATTACGTACTCTGCCATCATTGCTTGAAGCCATGAAACCTTCCTGAACTGTTCTCCATACAAATCTAACTTGTTTTGTCATAAAGATCAATATTTTATTAGCATGTGCAAAGTCAGAGGAGGAAAATTGTATTCATCATCTCTCAATGGAACATTAAAGCATAAAACATATGATTTCCCTTTTCTCATATGGTATGGGACATGATGTTACGTGTATCATTACAGACATTTTTAACTTTATGAAGAACAAAAAAAAAAGACTGATTAGTGCATTGCCATTATATAAATATATATAAATACATTACTGGAATGTATTTCAGTCCCCATGTAGTTCAAATCCATCCTCTTCAATATAAGAAGGGGAAAAAAAGACTGCACCACAATGTGATGAATGACTGCAAAGAACAAGTAGTCAGAGGTTTAGCCATGATGATTTACTGGTTTTTAAAGAACTCTGTTTCTTTCATGATATATGATGCCAAAACGAATATGAACAGAAGACTGAACACTGGAATCATCATGGTCTGGGATTCTTCTTGGGTTTAAATTAAATGGTTTTTGAAAGAATTTATATCAGAGCTGGTCTGGTTTTATTCTCCTTTCTGTTTGGTTTGGGTTTTTTGGTTTGGGGTTTGGGGTTTTTCTTTTAATTAAAAAAAGCCCTGACCATCACTTCTGCTGGGATTTGGAACAAAGGCCCATCTTTGCTCCATTCTGAAAAGATGAGAGATGGAACTAAAACCCAAATGTCTTGCTGCTCATTGATTATACATGGTTTTTTTATTGGAAACTCTCTGTGAAATCTGATAAGTATTTCTTGAATGTGGCCTCGAGGGCAGTTTAACAAACCATTCCAGATATGCAAACAGGCAGAGCCTGAATTTGAATGTTTGAAATGTAAAACACAGTCTATTAAATTGACTTATGAATATGTGCTGTGCCTAGGTGCTTTGTACACATTCTGTACAGGGAAAAGATCAGAAATGCACACTCTGTGTGCATCACTCTTTGTGATGTTTATTTCATTTGTTGGGTTTTTTAAAATAAAAGAATGTGAGATGCAAATAATTTGGTTTGCTTCTGCATATAAAAATTATCCTGTAGAAGCCCCAAGAACTATACAAAAATCTTTTATTTGAAAATTAATGTTTCTTGAAAAAGCTTATTTAGCCTTATTATTTAGCCTTAGAGGCTAAATTTTGAGTCATATAAAATCCCTAGGGTCTGACATCAGGAAACCTTTGTGAGGAAAACCCCGTTATTTTACTTAAAACAGGCAAAATAAAACCAGTGGAGTTCCAAAATGGAAAAACAGGGTGATGAAGTCTGTCATGAGTCAGGGAGGAGGTTGCTTGATCAGGCTGTGCTGGCAGGCAGTGCAGAACTGTGGCAGGAGAGATGGTCTGGCTCAGGGTAGACAGACGTGGCAGGAATAACTGAAGTGCAGTTGCTGCATCTTTGAGGAATAAAATGGGTCTAAATAGTCAGATCCTCTCCAGACTGTCTTGGATGATACTGTGTGATTGCAGAGGGGTTAAAGGTCCCAAGTGTCAGTGGGAGAGCTGGTGCCAACAATGGATTCATGTCTCCTGTGAGAACTACTTCAGCTTTAGCAAAAGGTAAGGGTACCTGAGGGTAGGGGAAGGCTGTAGTTGCCAGCAGAGTTGACTGATGGAAATGTTTGGTTCTCTGATAGATCTCTGTCCATGTTGCACCTTCAGTTCCTGCAGTCTTCTTGTTTTCTCTGCCTGCCCATGAGTCAAGTCTGACTCAACAAACTTTATGCCTTGACGGGCTTCCAAGCCCAACACTGGTAGTAGTCAGTTTGCAAAAAAAAAGCAAACTGCAGAAGTGTTTATCTCAGAGAATAAAAGAATTGCAGATTAAAAAAAAAAAAAAAAAAACCACCCCACTACACAAACAAATGCCTGGTGGCTTGGTCTGTCTCTGGTGCTTAAGGTTTTTTTAACACAGCTGAATCCACCCACTCTCTACACAACATAAGGTTGCTCTGGCAGTGCTTCACCATAGGAGTTTTTGCTGCTTGCTTGGAGACATGGAATTTCAAAGCTTCTCAAGTTTCAAATGAAGTTTGTGTGGTCCTCAGCCCAGTAGGTAGCTCTGCAATCTCACATCTATTCCAGCCCTTGCTCCCTTCCTCAGCCCTAATATGCAGTCCCAGCTTGGTGCTAACTGGAGCTCTTACCCTCTTAAGGATCTTCACCTGGTTATGCCAGGGTTTGGTGGAGCTCCACAGGTGAGAGGTGAAGAGAGTATAGAGCAATGAAGAGGGGGAGTACCCCTTCCAACTCTGCTCCAGGTGAGCTAAACTCATCCTCTCTATCTCACCAGAAAGCTGCTGTGACCTTCATGCAGGGCTAGAGCTTCTGTTCAACTATTTGCCATGCCCAGCTGAATGCAGGCAACTTGCACACAACAAAAAGTTACTATTGGCAGCAAAACAGTATTTCTGGGCAGTAGGTAATTACTTTATTCAGTAAGACACTTGCTTGAGATTAGGGCTGCCATTAGCTTTTTTAAGGCTGTACTAGGTAAACAGTGTTTTAATGCATTTTAAGTAACCTAACTTTTTTTGCAGCAGCAGAAAAGTAAATAAAAACAATATTCTATCCTTGAGGGAGCTGCAGAGCTTTAAGTTAGTGAAGCAAATTGTAATCCTTCTGAAAGCAAAGGTTTATTGTTGATGTTGCACCTGACATTATTGTTCATTTTTCAGAGGATGTCCAAGTGGATGTTTCACTAAGATACAGCTGATGTGACCTGAGGACAGAGCCAGAAACATTATTTGTGGCTCTCATGGTATATAAACAATATTGGTTATGCTACCTGTTCAGTAAGATCAACGGGATACTTCTCTTTTACAGCAAGGCAACAGAACCAAGGATAACAGAACTTGGGGTGCACTCAGGTAAGCAAGGCAGAACTCTTTACAGACTTGGGTTGTAAATGATAAGAACTTTCTGCTGGAGGAGTAGATCTGCTCTCTGCTAAATGAATCTTAATGAGAACCACACAACCAGCAGCACACTCTTTGTGCCATGTAGCTGGGATAGGAGGTTGAGTCTGGATCCGTAATTAAAGAAGATAAAATTTTGTCATAATCATCAAGATCTGAAATGCTGATCAGGCTACTCCAGCAACGTTGCTCAGATACAGTTTTTAGGACTTTCTGTGTCCTGTTTTGAGTGAGAACTAATTCTGTTTGAACCATGACATCCAGGATTTTTCAGGTTTTTCCTTTGTTGAACTAATTCAGGTTTCTGGTATCAGTGTCTAATAGTCACAGCAGTCACCTTTTCTCTGCTGTCCAGTGAACTGTACTGTTGGCATTGTTTAACCTGTTCCAGTTTTAACTAAGTCTACGATCTTCCCCTGAATGTCAGTTTTATCTGAAAGGGAACTAGGTGATTGAGAAGCAACCACACCTGAGTATCAGCTACTGAGATCATCACTGTCCTTACCTGGAAATGGACTGAAAAGTGTGAGCTGGATCTAATAATGTGGTGACTTCCCCTCTCCTCCTCAAGATGTTACCTTCAGTGCAGCCCTTAGGGTTGGTTCTTTAGCTGGACTTTTAAACTTTGCTATGACTTGCTCCATACCGAGGGTGAAGGGAACTGTCGTGGCTGCTCCTGGGAAAGAGAAGAGGGATAACAGCTTCATCTGACTGTGGATGGATGTCACTGGGCACAAAAACAGGTTTCAACATGTTTAACATTTGGGAGAGATTCCCTGCAACTGGGTTTAGGAAAAGTAAAAAAATAGTTCTAAGGGCTGGTGGGGATCTAAGCAAGAAAACTGATCAGACCTAAAAAGGAGTGGGTAGGACTAGGGTAGCAACAAATTTCCAGTGTACAAATGTTAACAATAAAAAGATACCTGGTTCTGCCAGAACAACAGCTTAGTGGTGGGGTGGAGGTGATGACAGAACAGCAGAGCACACCCTGCCTCCCCTCCCTGAGCCCTCTTCCCAGCAGCTTCCCAGACTTCACCCTTAAAAAAAAAAGCAATGAGCCCTAGGCTAGAAGCAGCAAGTTCCATCTGACAGCTGAACACAAGATCCCAACTACTGCTATACCCTTAGCACTTCAAAGGTGAGGAGGAAAACTATATTGGGAAGAAAAATGTAACCCAAAAGTGAGCCTGAGAATGGAAAATATTTGAAAAGACTTAGTGATGTCCTGGAGCCATGGTTTCTGAGACAGGAAAGAAGACAGCTTTGAGAGAAAGGCAGTGTTTTAGTGGCTACACAGATAGAAGAACCAAAATCTGAAAACCAAGATAAAGTAGATGGGATGAAAAGGAAAATTTTTGGAGGAAGGGAAAAAAGAAACTTTAAAACTTCCTATTTATCTTAAATAATTGCTAATGAAAGCTTAAAATATCTGTGCCTGACAAGGCTAACACATTTTGCTTAATGGTACTTAAAAAAAAAATAGAAAAAAATCCCAAATTCTCAGCAATAAGCCCACCACAACCAGGCAGTTTATGGAGGGTTTTTTTTTTATTTTCTATGATGTAGTCATATTTAAGTCATCTCACTTCTTCTGATAGAAGCAAGACAAAAATTCTCTTACAAATACAGGACGTTTTCTTTCCAGTCCATTAACTAACTAAATATCATCAGCTAGCTATCCATATTTTAAAATTAGCTGGAGAACTTGCAACTCAAGAGACATGGAGACTCTGAGGAGAACTCTGTCTGGCTGTTGTTAATTGTTAACCATGCCTGGAACAACAGGAGAGTTTGAGGAGGCTGGAAGACCCCCAGTGTCCCAGTACTCAAAGAATGTGAAATGGTCAAGCCAGGTCAGTAGAGGGCAGTGACCTCAGTCCCAGGCCAAACCATAGAATTAAAGGTAAGATAAGATACAACCAAAAAAAGTAGTTCACAGGACAGGAAAATGAATTCTGAACTGACATAGTCTCAGGACTCCCTGGACTGGGCATTCTGCACCCTCTGAGGGGATGGCTTTCATAATATGACTTGTTCATTGGACACTGTGAGTGCATGTCTCAAAAGTGACTTCACTCTTTTCACTGTCATTTGTAAATGTGTGTTTGGTCACTGTTAGATGGAAGCCTTTTTGTGTTGTTTAAATCCATTTAATGGTTTTCAAACAAAAAGCCCCAGCATTTTAGTTTGTAGGAGAAAAGGCAAGGTTATAACTGGAGATCATTTATCTCTGCACAAGCTCAGTGCCACTCTACTGAGTGTGAGGCCTCTCTCCTGTGGCATACCTGCTAAAAAGCTACAAAGCATGTTTCTTTAGATGACAGGAGTGAGAAAGCTTTCCTGTAAAGACACTGTAATTTGAGCTCCTGTGGCTGAAGTCTTATAAGAGGCTTTGACACTTCATAGGTAACTGTTTTTACTGCTCCTGTGGGTCTGACAACTGCTCACATGAAAGGGAGCTGGTTCTGTCAACATAAAAAGAGAAACTTCTAGTGATGGAAGTGTGAAAGACAGACAGCTTCAGCCCTTGAAACCAGAGGCTTGAGAATAGAAAGATTTATTATCTGCTCTTTGGGATTCAGAAACTATACTGGGGAGAAATTGGGGTAGATCCCTAGGAGCCCTGTATATGGGAAGCCAGTTGAAAAGATTTAGCTGCCTCAGCTTCTTCAGACCCAAGGAATGATGCTGTAATCTATGCAGGTAAGTCATGTAGACCTCAAATGCTGGTTCTGTGAGCGTTCTGATCATGAGATTCAAGTACCACTGAGAAACTGGGTTATTTCTGAGCTCTTTGCCAGACCTGGATATTCATCTGAATTTCAAGATAGCTGGGTGTGAGAGAATATGTGGGGGTTTTTTTTATATTACTAGTGAGTTATTAGGTAGAGATATCAGTTGACTGCATCTTAAATGAGTTTATAGAGAGACAAATAACTTTGATTCCAGAAAACAGTCTAATGTGATAAGAAAGGGAGGGCTGAAGAACAGGAACAGATACTTTAAGTAATTAGAGAGCAGAAGCATAGTTTGCTTAGTCAGAGAAGTACCTCTCATGAGAATCTTCTTACTATATTATTGAAAAGGACTTCCTCTCTCCATAGACATGATAGAATGCCCAAGTAGAGCTATGACACTGAAGTTAGATATTTGGTGGTTATATTGTTTGCTGATGAAAATTACACTCTTGAAGATAATCTAAAGAAAAAAAAAATAAAAAAGAAAAAAAAAGGCAAAAGCAACTTTTGAAAACTATCTGTCCTCATGTGATATCTAGGATATTGCAATGGAATTATTTTTTTTTCCCTCTCCTAGGGACCAAAACCCCTGAGTTGTCAAATATTCAAATTAGTTCCCCAGTTCCAGGAATGAAGTAGCTGTTGCAATTGATCTGGATGGAGCAAAAAAAAAAAAAAAAATAATGAAAGAGCATGTGGACATTGTATATTCTGTCCACCAAATCAGTGGTTATCTGTCTGTCCATGAAGGAAATTCTCACCTGCAAACAGAGAAGAAATCTGGCTGCAGAAAAAGTGTTTTCAAGTCAACTCACACATCTCTGTCTGGCAAGTGGTATCCTCAAACTGTGTTACCATATGCCATAGAAATGTTGGTTAAAAGTTAGGGAGGAAAACAGCTAAACACTGAATCAGGATTTTTATTGCAAGAGATCTGTCTGAAGCCAGCAAGGCTTATGCTGCCAAGGAGTCCAGAGCCCCTTGACTCAGCCTGTCTGAAGCTATGATAGCAAGAAATGTGGACAAAGGGATGACATGTCTGGATCTTCCAACTCTCTGTGTACCTCATCTATTTATTTTTTTTTCTACATTACACTGTCTGGTAGGAAAGTGCTAGCCAGAAGATTTTGGGTGTCCACAGTGGTCTCAGGAAAGTGCAGCCTCTAGTGAAATGCATGGGAAACCCGTGTCCACTTGAGAGATGCAGGAAGCAACTGTCCCTGCCCCCCTTCCATTGCATGAAGTTTCAGCTGTGGCCAGGAACTGTCTCCAGTCACTAATCCTTATTTTTCTGTGTCATTTTGGATGGTTAGAAACATACCTGAAGCAAATGTTAATAGTGGCTCTTGATTGCAGCAGTGTGGTATCCAACTGCTTTGGTATGCTAATGGGTTTGAAATAATCGGTTCTATGCCCCAAACCTTTTTTCTTTATTTGTTTTTGTAGGGATAGGGTAATGGTGACAGAAGGAATGGGATACAGATTTCTTGCTGCAGCTCTCCTGCAAGCACCAGCCCTCCCCCCTCTCCCAAGCTCACTCAACTGGCTTGGCACCAAATTACTCTGTATTCCAGAGAAGAGTGTGGAGCAATCAGATCACGGATCCAGGTCCAGGACCTCTCAATGCCTAAGGATTATGCTGTGACATAAGTAGATCTAGTGGTCACCTCTACCTTTCAGAAGACCCTCTGACACTGACTTTTTCCTGTGCATATGGATAAGCAGGTAAAGATCAGCAGACTGGACTGTGGTAGATGATGTCCCCTTGGCAAAATGCTAAGACCTTGGTGTACGCAGTGAGTAGAAGAGATATAATCATTGCATGTTATACAAGGCCAAAACATAACCTTTAGGGACCCTACAGAGATCCAGCTGCCAATCCAGACAGCTGATATGCTGCAGTGGGGGGTTGCTCCAGTGTCAGCTGAAGCAAGATGCTGGACTCTTAGGAACTGCCAGACTTGACAGCACACTTGTTTCACCAGGCAGTTGAGCAAGCTGGAAGAGTACACACTGCCCTATATGCCCCTGGGCTTGACAGAGAGATGGATGAGCACAGAAACATTGAAGGTAAAGGTTCTCCAGCCTTGACCAGTGACGTGTATGTACATTTGTTGTGTGAATATATCAGAATTTTCATGGGAAAAGAGACAGGAACTTCAACACAGAAACTGGATGTTCATCATGCCAGGGGTAACAGATGGATTACATAACAAAGATGATGACAGGGGAGGGTGGCAGAAGTTAACCAGAACAACTTCTTTCAGGCACCTCACTGAATTTTGGGGGTGGCTGGGGGGGGTTAAATAGCCTCTTCAGTCCTAAACCGTTTCCTCAAAGTATGTTTCAAGCCTAGAAAAAATGATAAGGATGATTTTGAATGCTAAGCAAATTTCATCCAGTACTGCTTTCCATCAATGATTCCTGGGCTCCACAAAAAGACATTCCTAAACTGGCTTTGTTCACAGTAGCTTTTTTGATGGGGAAAACTGAACATATTAAGGATACATATGGATATTTTAAAGAGTATTTCACTCAGTAACATGATGCAAAAGTGGCTTTTTTTTTTTTTTTTTAATACTTTAAGTCTTCCAAATGCTTTCAAGTCTATAGACTTGTCCTTGTCCTGCCAGTTTTTAGGAACAGTAAATTATTGGGAACATATCTCTTGTTACCCTGTAATTTTGTGTCCATTTTAATATGTTTTTTGTATTGTTAGCTTGCCTCCTGCTTTGTGGTTTATTTGGGCAATTTGCCTTTTTTACTGTTGTTGTTACCTTTTGTGAGCATGCCAGAGGCCTTAGGGTGCCAATAAATTAGAATATTAGTGCTCCTTTTTACTGCCACATAACACTTGTTTCCCTCTGCTTGTTTGTGACCTAATCCTGAACCTCTGCTTAATCTGCTGAGCTGAATTTTCTATGTCCTAATCAGATTAGGATAAGCAGTGGGCAATGCATCCTTGTTTGCATAAAAAAGTGTTTGCCAGAAAAATGAGCAGCAAACAAGGTAAACCAACTGCAGAAAGCTGCAAACAGAAACCTGTCCTTAGACAGAGTTCAAAATCACAGGCAGTGCTAGAGCTACATTCCCATTGAACGGGTGGGTGCTGCACACCAGTGGGTGCTGTGTCTCCATCAGGCACATCCACCACAGCTACTTGCCCAGGACAGGGTCTGTACTCTGAGGAGACTCTTCAGCCAATTATAAATCATCAATTCCCCTAAATTCATTTAACCTACAAGAGCTTAAACATGTGAGGCAAGAAGGGAGTTTGCCTAACCTTCTGTCTAACAGGCCAGGGAATGATAGACCACAGGCTCCTCACAGGAATTTATGGATGAATACAAATGTATGTTTCCCAGGTGTTCAGTTATCAAGTAAAAAAAAGAATGAATGACAATTACAATCACAATTACTCTAAAGTGCTCCAGTGAATCACCACCCTCACATAAGATACAGTCCATCTGAGTTTGTATAGCAGCAGCCATTGCATCTTAGTACAGTACTTTATTATTTGATAGTTATATGGGGCTCTTAAATTAGACACTAGTGTTCTACAAGATGCATCTACAAGGAGCATCCCAAAGCCACTGTTCCTTGAGAAACTAACTGATTTGTGTTGATTTCTTTCACTGTAGGATGTGTTTCTGGGACTCACTTTTTTATGATTCTTCCTAATTTCTCTAACCCCCCTTTTAAAAAGTGCATTCTAAGTACAACATTATTGGAATGACCTAAGTGATGGCACACATACTACTCTAATTTTTCTCCTCATTTGATGAAGGGTCACAGAATTCCTTTGGGAGCTTGTGCTCACCTGCTTTGCCACCACAATTCCTATTTTCTTCTCAGCTGAGGTTTCTTAGAGGCACTTTCTGTGCAAAAAAAAAAATCCAGATACCCTTGCTTACACATCATGCAGCCTGGACAGCTGGAGTAACTAACAAGGCATGTTGTTTGCCAACATACCAAGCAGGCCAGGCTGTTCTGCCTGTTCTCATGGTTTGCTGTTCCCCCATCTTTCTGTCACCCACAAATCTCATTCGTTCTGCATTTATTGTATCCAGGTGATCAATATAAACAGTGGGTTGAGAGACAGAGCAAATAATAACATAAAAAGTGTCATCTCTGTGTGCAATTGTAAATGTTGTAATTGGTGGATCACTTCAAGCAGTGAATGAATGTTTCATGCAGATCATTTTATCACACTGATCTGTACTTACTTTTATCTCAGGTTGTACTTACTTTACTGGAGTTGATCCTGACCGGGACATGTACAGTAAAATAAGGAAAAGAAACGTCACAAAGGCAGCAAGCCCAACCCAAAAGGCTATGACAATTGAATCTGTGGACACAACACAGTAATTCTGTCACTGGTACCATTGTAAATACAAAACACAGCAATATTATGATCTCTAAGAAAGGTGTGTAGTTTAATTAATGCTATTTAATTAACCTTTTGAAAGAGAGCAATCTGAGTGCCAATTCTAACAAGTGCATAGCCAGGGCTAGGGAAGAGGGTGGGGCAAAAAATTACTAAGTGTGATAATGACCAGCACTATGCATGGATTTAAAAGGTAATAATTGAGCATGGATGGCTTCCACAGTTGAAGCTCTTTGCAGGGGATATGGTTTCTTGACCAGAATCAGGGTGAGCAGCTGGTACTCCAGACCAAGCCACTGCCACTCAGTGTATAGTCAAATCCTGCTCTTAGGTGAAAAAGACCACAATCTTTAAGGTGATGCTTTTAGGGAGGGAATTTCAGCCCTGAAAACACCTTCTACCAACAGAAATACAAAGGAAAGTTTATTGTAAAATGTCTGTGACTTTCACAGCCCATCAGCCCAGTGGAAGAGAATTTGAACCTTCCCCTGTTCAGCTGCAATACTTCTGTAATCAACATAAAACAGATCAAAACACAAGCTACTTTATGAGAACTAAGTGGTTTCTTTAAGGAACAAGGAAGTGGATTTGTAGCACTGAAGGATGGGTTCACAAGCCTAAGACCCTGCTGCTGCTGTTATCCCCAGTTCAGAAGAAAAACTTTTTTTTTTTTTTTTTTTTTTTAATTAATTAAAAAATATTAACTGCTCCCAGGTCTGGGTGACCAGATCTAATGGGAGTATGAGCTGAAAAGCTGGCTGGGGAAAAAGGAGGAGTTTCTCTTTCATGAATGAAGGCTATTTTGCTGCTGAAATTACTGCCTCAGTGGTGGGCTCACAGTTAGATGGGATGAATTTGCTCCTGCTCCAGTAGCACATTTGGTCACTCTTTCAAAAATGCTTCTCCCTGGGTTCAGTCTGGTGGTGGTGGTGGTGAATGTTCCAGGTAAAGCCCTGAAAAGGTTGGGTGTTCTCCAGGGCACAAGTCGAGAAATGCCCTGAATTCATAACTGGCTACTCAAGCTGAGGTGAAAAAGAAAGGTCCTTGACTCCAGAGACAAATATTGACCAAGATAAAATAAATCTTCCAACTGAAAGGACAGAAAACATTGTGTTCTTTGAAACAGGTCCAATATGTTTGATTGGGTGTTTCTTTGTGAAAAAGTTCAGAACGTGTTGTCATCAGAGCCACAAAGAGATGAGGAGGAATTCTTCCTGCTCCTTTTAAACCTAAAACTAGAACTGACCCAGCTGAAGCCTTATTGTAAAGCTGAGTCTTGGCTGGCTACTGAGAAATAACAGCATGGAGGGTCAGCTCATTTTATTCTTTCTCTGTTAAAAACCAATTTTACTGGGGTTCTCGTGAGCAAGCTCATGGTCTGATAGTTTTGAAGTGTTCAAAGCCATCAGGACAGAAATTAAGTTTGGATTTATATAATTCCCTATGGAGTTCATTGAAATTTGCTCCAGGTCTCAGGGGAGTTTGGACTCTTGAGGGCTAAACAGAAACTCTGTTTTGAAAGTATTGCAATTAGGAATTTTATAAAAACTTGGATAACATATTTCAACAGTCTATAAAAAAGCTTTTCTATTGCTAAATTTTACAGTCATCTTTTGTGTGTGTGTGCATAAGTTTTTTTAAATAGCTTATTAGTTCATGGGCCAATTAAGCTTTTTTTTGTTGTTTTTTTTTTTTTTTCAAAATGGAGAGAGCTGCACAGTGCTATTAATAGAAAGCAAGTCCATGACTTTATACCCAGATTCAGATTCATTTTCATGAGACAAACATGGTTTTCACAATGCTTCAGAGACAGACCACATAACAGAAGAAAGTGCAGAGCTTCAGCTCTTTGGTTTACATTAAATATTTATTTTTTTTTTTAAATCAGGCAAAAATGGAATTAGGAAGCTCTAATTGCACCCCAAGGGTTATGACAACTGTATGATTCATTTGGACTGATTCAGCACTGCACCCAAACAAACTTCAGTCAATCAGCAGAGACCCTGTGGAACACCAGTACAGGTGGTTATTATCCTCCATTATCTAGCCACCAGTTGTAACTTGCAGATATTATCTATCTTTGAAGCCTCTGCTCCTCTGTAACTAGATCAACAAGTTGGAGTTACTGTAGAAGCAGATGAAATGCATAAATATTAAGGATGATTGCAAAAGTAATCTCCTTAGAATTCAAAAAGACCTGAAAGGTGATAGATGTCTCTACTTATTTAGGGGGAGAGAAAAAAAACAGTAAGAGGTGAGTTTACTCTGTTTTGTTTGTTGTTTTTTAATGAAGCTTATGAGGTCATTTCCTCCATGAAACTATCAACAAATTCAATTAAATTTAACAGAGGGTGAGCATCTTCTCTCTGAAGCACAATTTCTACAAGTTTCAAGAAAACAGCCAGCAGGGTAAAGAGAAATATCCTATAAATTGCCAGGGAGGGAAATTATGGAACACAAACTCTACCTCTGTTATGTATCAGGCAACTCAAATGTTTGAAAGATGTTAAACAGTAGATTCCTGCTTTTTGGGGGTTTTGTTTTTCTAAGTCAACCACGTGCTGGGAAATTACAGGTAACTTACAGGAACACTGAACAGTTCAGGGTTTCCCTTATGGAATTTGTAGGCAATTATCTGTCCTAACTTTTAAATTAAGAGAATCTGAGAAGTTGCTCATAACCTACCTGATCCTACCAGCAGTCAGTGTTGTTCTACAGTATTCAGATTTTATATATGGAAAGATGTGGATATTTACACCTCCTTTTTAAGCCATTTTGCTCTAAATTTGGAGGCAATAAACCCAAAGCTTTTCCAAAGGCAGTGTAGAATAGGAGTTTCTGCTCTCTTATTCTTGCTCTGATAATGCAAGTGAAGCACATAAAGCTGCTAGTACTGTCCAGCTCCATCTTCACTATTAGAAAGACAATTTCTTGCATTGTTAATTAGAGACATGAAAATATTTTGAAAGAATACTGACCAGATCACTGTAAAAACCTTGGGAGAACCAATTTTAGTCTCTGACACCATGTCTGAACAGTCATAATTGTCTTTAGTAAACTAATTAGCAACCAGTAAAGCCCATAGCTTTGTCACTCAAACAAGGATATATCCACAGGTAGTAGCTTCACAGAAATTGAGGGAAAGTGCTGCCTATAGCCTGACTCAAACATGCCTATCTGCTCTCCCTCATTCTTTACTTTCCCAGCTTGTTACTTTATCTTCTCAAAACCTAACCAATGCAGTTACATTAGAAATAAATAAATACACCCCCACACACACACACAGAAACAAACTAAAACCAAACAAAACCACTTACCACTTTAAATAACCACAAAAAGACATCACTATCGCATTGAGCACGACCAAGTGTGAAATGAAATCTAATGTCCCAGGGTAAATTTAGTGCATGATTTTTTATATTACATACTTGGAAAATTAACTTCTAAACTCAGCAGAATCAGCTTCCAAAAGTGTTTTGGCAATAAAGTATATTTATATACTTGTATCTTACAGTTCAGTAGCACTAAATCAAAGGAGCAAAGGTAACAGAATATGTTTTCAGCTTGTTCCTTGCTAGTGGAAACAAGCTTCTTTTACTGACGTTTTTGAATGTTTATTAGTTGTAATGTAAGCCTTATGTCCCAAGATGAAAACATGGAACTTACAAAAAGTCTGCTGATTCAGTCAACTTTTCTGATAGTAGCATACAGGTAACTGACACCCCAAGCTACAGATTTGCAAGTCATTAGGTTCCCACATAGCAAATGGCTGAAAAAAACCCTGTCCTTCTAAGTAAGTAGTATCAGCAGTCTTATAGTATTAAATACTCTAAGATAAATCAAAGAGTTTCAGCATTAGTAATAACTGCTATTAGAGCACAATCAGTTTGGAAGGCAGGCACCCATCCATACAAACCACACATATGTAACCCAGCATGTGAGAAAAAGAAAGAATAACTCAGTGAGACAAGCTATGCAACATTTTTTCCTGTACTAGATCAGCACCCACTACTCTCCAATACTTACATTTATTAACCTTCAACTTGCTTCCGTCTACTGGAATTGGATCTATATAATCCCAATAATATTCATACGACCAAAAATACTCGGAGGAGTTTGTTTTGTTAGCCATTTCAGAAGTGCATTTTAAACCAGCTCACAGCACCAACCAAATACTTTTCTCATTGTACTTCAGCACCCTCAGAAAGCGATTGCATAACTGATGCCTATGTAAATCACCCTGGGGTCCTGCAGCTCAAGGACTGCCTTGGTACTAAAAAACATCTAGCCCCAAAGAATAGGAGTAGCTGACAGATACAGAACAGCAGCTCTTAAAACGTCATCCTTGCTTCCTGGTGGGCAATTACGTTCCTATTCAGCACATTTTAAAACCGAAATGGATGTCAAGCAACCAAAGAATGGTGTGGACAGGTGCCAGCTAGATCACAAGCCCTTCTCTTCAGGAACTTGCAGCAATGCAGCACTCTCTAGAGCTCCTGCAAACAGTTGGGCTGAAAGCCATTTATCAGTTTTTCCTGACATAAAGATGTAGGAAAGACCTGATAAAACGCCTTATAAACAAAGAATGTATTGGAATACCCATATATATTGATTTGCTACTCCATCATTCCTGCCACCCCCAAGGCAATGATGCAAAGTCAAGGCACCCGGCCCACAGCAGCTTGCGCCCAGGCAAACACAAGCACAGGCGCTTTACTGAGCTTCTTGGAACTGCTCATGGGAAATGTAAACCAGCCTCTCAGCCTGCTTCTTGACGGCAGCCCTGGAGTCCCCAGGGCGGCACTGCGCACTCAGCAGGGAAACCAAGTCACCCGGGCCACCTCCAGGTCACGGCGCGTAGCGAAGCGCCATTCAGAACCGGGAGTGAGACACGCAAACACAACCCACAGGGAGCCAGGTCGGTTAAAGGCGGCTTTGAAACCACGTATCGCTATCCCAACCCCCGGCGTTGCCGAGGCGCACGGGTTCAAGCCTCCAGTGGAAGCAGCCGACGCTCTCCTCCGCTAACGACCGGGGAAGGCTCCGCGTTGTGCGTGGCCGCGCCCAGGGGCGGGGAGGGCGATGGCAGCCGCCCCCTGGGGCAGGCTGGGAAGGGGGAAGGGGAAGGAGCGTCACTGCCGCTTCCTGCGCGGGCGCTTCGAAGGCGATGGCGGACGCGTTCTACCAGTTCGCCGAGGCGATGGAGGAGCTCAGCTCGTCCCTGTCATCGCCGGAGGGGAGTGGCAGAGAGAGGCTGTCGGCGCTGGTGGAGAAGCAGAAGCAGCAGCAGCAGACGCCGCAGAAGAAGCAGCAGACGCCGCAGCAGCAGAAGCCGCAGCAGAAGCAGCAGCCGTCAGTGCTAGAGAAAGAAGATCTGATGCCCATGGTGTTCCTCTGCTCCACCTGCAAGCGGCCGGTGGGCGATACGCTGAGCTGGGTGACTAGTGATGAGGAGTCGAGTAGCATACTGCTGAGCAGTGAGTCCCGTCCCCCCTGCCTCGGCCTGCTCTGGGCACTGTTGGTTGCCTCACTCCCCCCTTCTCTCCTCCTCTGCGCAGGTGTAACCGACTGTGTCTCGGTGAAGGAGGAGCGGCAGCTTTCCAAGCTGCCTGGCGAGAGCGGATGGTGAGGCCCGGCCCTGGAGCCCCGCTGCTGCACCCGGGGGCAGGGGGGTCCCTACCCAGGCCCCTCTTTTCCCGAGGGAGCCGAGAGGCTCTGAGGAAGGTGCTGAGGAAACACCTGACAAATGGCCCTTCGGTTGCTGCTGGGCCCATGGGCTGGGGTACCCGAGTTTCTTCCGGGCAGGGCTGGAGAGTGGGACCTGGAGCACTTCTTTTGGGTGGTCTGTGCAAAGTGCTTAGGTGTTAGTCTTGCTGAGGTTAATTGGCCTGAGGAACCCCTGGGATGGCAGGCTGAAAGATGAGGGCAGAGTGACACTGTAAAAAAAGGAGTGACTTTGCTAAAAAAATAAGAATCGAATATTTTTTTAGAGTAGTGGAGGGGGAAGACAACCAACTAACATTCTGTGATACCTATCTTATTGACAGCATGGTGGAAACATTATTTTGCTCTGGCTGCTCAGCAACGCTTGGAAACATCTACAGGAGCACCCCAAAGAATCTCGACTACAAGAGGGATTTGTTCTGTTTGAACATTGACTCAGTTGAAAGGTAAAGTCACAGTTTTTATTGGTAAGCCTGCTGGCTAAACTTCACCCACCAGGCCTCGTGTTGAGGGATGTTCCTGATAATATTTGTGGCATGTCTAGAGGAAGCAGTCTCTGCCACTTTATTCCAGGTGGCTTTCTGTGTTACTGCTTTTAGCATCACTTTGCTGAAATGTGAGAGATGTCATCTATGCCATGTTAGGCAAATCCTAGAAAAATTAGAATAATAGGGCTGCCTTCTGTGTAAGGAATTGTCTATCACCAATATCTACCCCTATGTACATAAAACAGGAATTTAATCAGAAACATTTAATCAGAAAAGATTACATATGTCATCTGCTTTAGACAATGAGCCTGCAGTCAGAGGCAGTACCAAATAGGCTTGGCTGTATGCTATTAAAAGTAAACTTTAACAGCAGAGAATGTGGGCAGGTCTTCAGCAGAACTCAGGGTGAGGTTTGACTGGTACTGATCAAGACTGCTTTTTTCTTGCTGCAGTAGGCAAAAGTAAATCTTAGAACCATGTATTTGAGGCTCTCACTTCACTGTGTTGCAGTCAAAAACTGTCTAGAAAATGAAAAGTGCTGTTGGATTGATTTGAATTGGTTTTCAGTACTTAAAAGTGGTCTTAAACTATTCAGTAACTATATCCTGAATTAAGTCTCCACACCAGAGTGCTTTTATCCAGGCATTACTCTAGTAAACAGCAATAGTTTAATTTTTTATCTGGGTTAGTCTTAATGTTTCTGCTTTAAATTCCAGTTTATTCTGGTGTACCTATGTGGATGTTCACCTTCCCACTCTAGACAGTTGTGTTTTCCTCTCTCCACAGCTACAATACTTTGCCTTTTTCATGACAGTAGATTCTTCGTAACACTAACATGGCCAGAAATTGGCATTTTTTCAGACAGGAATGGTGATGGCTTATTCTTCCAGATGGTGTCAGCATCATTTCTCACTGTATCCTGTAGATGGAAATTCACAACTGTTTCTTGGAGTTCTAACTTCTATAAAGTGATGGTGTCATGGTAGTTCTGTGCTTAAAGCAGTTTCTGTTCCACTATGCAGTTTGTTTACAAGATTACCAAATACTCACATGTTTTTTGTTGTTGCTGGAATCATGCTTCCTCCTTGCTAGTTTATTAATCATAAACTCAATTATTGAGAACAATTTGAGGCCTACATTTGTGCTAAACTGTAGCATATCAGTTATGTTCTAGGATCTTCAGAAAAACAAGCTGTTACTGATGAGGAGCCTATAACTCTTGAAAATCGAGCTGCCTTGCAGAAGATGCTAGAAAGGGTAAGACTCAACCTGGTATCATTCTCTGCTTAAATCACCTCTCTGCAATCTTAATAACCTTAAGTAGTTTTTGCAAGGCAACTTATTTCATCGAGATCAGTTCTTTGGGCTTTAACATACTCATTACTTCATGCTATTAATGTCTTGTATATGCAGGATTTTCAGTGGCTTTTCCTTCAGTTTTAATAACTAGCATTTTCTGTATCAAACACAGCATTAGATTCCTATTTGCCAGTCATTTGAAATTTTATTTCTGATGAGTTCTGATTTGTATCTCCAGATTTTCACTTCACTTTAGTTGTGCATTTTCTGTCTTCAATGTAAACTGACTTAATGCTTTTGCTGTAACTTGGTATTGAACTATTATGTAATAACTTTTGCTCTATGGTAAATTTGCAATTGCAAGTAGGAAGGGTTGAAAGGTGATGGTTGTCTAGCAAAAGCTGAATGTGTGAATCTGACTCTAAGACTGGAGACAATTGCAGATTTGAGAAAGTGTGGAGGGTTGATATTAGAGTTGAGTGAACTTTGAAGCTGTGAAAGTAGCAGGAATAGTGTCAAATAGGATTAGTATGCAAGGTCAAATCTGAGCACTTATTAACATGTACACTTGCTGTTTATATTGTCAAGTTCTGTTTGTAACCCAGTGTCTATCTCTGTTTACAGACAGGCCCTGTATTAAAGGCTCTGGAGGCAAGACTGGTAGCTCTTGAGTTGAGCATGGCTTCTCTCAACAAGTAAAGTCTGAAAGAAACTACACACAGGCAGTTTAACTGCAGGAGAATGATGTGTGTGAACTTGTCCTTGCAGTCCTCTGGAATCCATGGGAACATTGCAAAAGCTGTGCCAAGAACTGAAAGATATTGGTGGCTTATGCTGCAGAAGAACAATGCTGACTGAGTCTTCACAACAGTACAAGGAAGAGAGGAACAAGGAGTTCCTCTCTTTGCTGTTAAAATGAAAAGAAATAGAATCTTTTAATCAGCTTTCTGTAGACTTTTGGTTTATATGTCAATGTTTGTTTATTTTTCTTAAATCTTTGAAAGCCAAGCATTTATTTCCTTACTTCCCTGTCATTCAGTATCTCTTGAGCTGTGTGGGTATCTCTTTCCTAACTCAGGAAAAAACCCCTGTGATGTCTGAAGGAATACCATGTAATATTTATCTCCACAGTCTTTGCTTGAACTCAGAGATAGCAATGGCATAATAACTGTGTGGGGTGGTTTGTTGTTTGCTTGTTTGTTGTTTGGTTGGTTTCTTTGTGGTTTGGTTTGTTTGTGGGTTTTCTTGTTTGTCTTGTTTTTCAAGCTCAAGGCTAGAATGTAATTTAAAAGAAAAAAAAAAAAAGCATGAGTTAAAATGGCTTTCTTCCTAAGGAGGAAAACAAACAGGCATGTAACAGCACACTTTTAAGCAAAGCTTGGTGTATATTTGAGCCATTAGTTAAGTGCTAATTGAGAACACTTGTCAATATTTTGTTTTAATGCAGATATTTCAGTTGTCTTTGGTCTTCTGTGTACTCGACTAATTGTTGGAGTTTGTTATATACTGTATATTGCAAGTAATTTTTTCTTTTTAATAAAAGCATTTTGTAATCTAAAGGAAGAATAATTTTGACAAGGTTTTTTCTGTTTCTTTGTTTGGTTTTGGTTTGTACTTAATTTTATTCCTGCAAGTGTTTTCTCCAAAAAACTATACTGCTCCTACTCTTCTCCCCTGGTTGTAGGCATTGCTGCTCTTATAAAAGCTTCTTCCCCCTCAAGTTTTATCTATTTACTCCTTTGTTTTGAAGTAGTTCTCAAGTTTAGCCTGTAGTGGTGAGTCTCATATTCTTTCATGGTTGGATAACTAAAACATTTTGTTACTTGCATACCTGCCAAAGGAATTGTTGTAAGCACTAATTTTTCCAATAAAATCCCTCCAGTGTAATCTTTGAGGCAGTTTCATCTCTTGGAGTGTTTTTAAATGATAGTGACACAATAGACTTCAGACATCCAGGATGAAGAGAACCATCAGCTCCTTTAATTGAAGATTAGTTGATGTTTTTCATTATATACAGAGTATGTTTTTGTTGGAAATGGCAACAGTTGAGTGCTTGATAGAACTTCTCTGACATTGTGATGTATATGTATGTATGTATATGACATTGTGATGTATTTCCTGATCTCTCAAAGTATTTTTTTAACATGTAGATTTGTTTTTCTATTAAGGACAATTGTAGGAGCAAGGGAGTAATTTCTCAGTGGTAATTTCTAAGTGGGCTCTTGTATTTGTTCACTTGTATTATCAAATAATCATTTCAGACCTACCCTTGATGTCAAGAGCTGCATTTGCTGGCCTCGAGCAGTGCCTGGATCTTTGACCATTTACTCCTTTAAACAGGGAGGGTGGTTCAGAGTGGTTTCCCTAAAGAGGTTCACCAGCCAAGTTCCTTCTGAATACTTGTTTAGGTGTATTCCAGCACCTGTCTCCTTTGTCCTATATGCTCCTACTGCCCCCCTGTGTAGGGGAAGTAAAGCTCTGTGTGTGTGTGTGTGTCTATAAAAGCAGGTATTCAAAAGAAGAAACAACTGAAGGCAAGCATCTGAATTTCATAATTGTCCCTCTTTCCTACCTACTCTGGGGAAAACTAAGAAGGAACCCCAAAACCATCATCCCACCACTGTTGAACTCAGAGGCAGAAATGACTACAAAGAATCTGGATTAGAGTATGTGCTCCTGCTATGGAGTATACACAGCAAATGCATTTTAAAAGTGTATGTTAAATCTCCATTTTTTTTTTCCCTTGGACTAGTGTTATGATCTATACTTTATTGAATACCTGCATTTAGCTTGAGTGTATATTTAGAACAATGTCTCTAAGCATATTGTAGGTGGGAGCTTGAGTACATTAACACAGCAGACTCTCTTAAAATAGCATTTCCACGCTCTCAAGGGTTACCAGCTGCTGCTTTGCTAAGGTGTGCAATGAACAGTCTAAATTTAGTCTGGTTTTAGTCTAAATTTCATATGGATTTAGAAGGTATTTATATATGCATGGGGAAATGTATGTACTTGGCTGCATATATTGTTCCAGGAAGCTGAATTGGGAGCTACTGTTTTGAGTAGTTAAATGAGCTAAAGGTAATGTAGTAGAGACTCTTTCTGTTTCAGTGTATAAATGTATATTATAGCACAGTAGAACAATTTTTAAACATTAAGGAAAGCTGCAGTTGTTCCCAAGCCACAGAATAGCAAAGTCTTTTTGTGCCAGTGGGATGTACAAGTATGCAGTCATATAGGAAAGGTATTGTTTAATAAGCAGCTCCTATTACTGGATGACAATTCTTTCTATACCCAGTTTCTCAGTTTCTGCCCTCAAATACAGAATAAATAACAAGTTTAATTCTGCATTGGGAGGACGTTCTACTTCTCTTAGGCACTTTGTGTGTTATGTGCTGGGAGGGGGGCAAATATGACTTCTTTTAGCAAGTTCTTTAACTTTGTAGGTAGTTAATAACAGCAGGGGATTAGCTTAAGTACTACAGTACTCTGTAGCTCACTGATTATGCCCTTTAGAGAGAGAGACAAAGTGGTATATAACATAAAATCTCTGTCTTCAGCAGATTAAAACTGAGGTTTCAATATTCCCCAATTCAAACTTTAAAAAACTTTTAGATAACTTGTAAACAACCCCAAAACACTGACATGTAAAACTTCACATGTCCAGAATTCACTAAGAAGGAGGAATGAGGATGGGGAAGAGTATCCATCCTTAAACACACTATTTGTGTGGAATGTAAAGTTGCATGTGTTCTCTGTAGCTTATTAATGAATGGGTAATGGGGCTGCCAATTGGCCAACACACAAAAGCTGTTACTGCTTAGGAGAGATGAAAACTGGGAATTAATTTAGATAAGGCTGGAGCTTTATTAAGCTGTTTTTGAAGGGGGAATAGGGGTAGGCAGGTGAGCTATATTTTAGTTCCAGTGTTCTTATGACTGTAGAGCACTGTTAAAGTGTCAATGTGTCTGAAATAATGGCTATATTCTCTAATTAACTTACATACCACATACCCCCCAGCCCTGAGTCTTTAAGCCCATGTAGTGCTGACAGGAACATTCCCACCCAGCACCTGCTTACATCCTGGCAACTATTACAGGAAAAAAAAAGGTGTCTCCTTCTAGTTGAAAAAGCCATGATGTTTCCTTTCTTACAGAGTTTGTCTGTGCTACCCAACATATCTGTAATTTTCAGCTGGCAGGATAGAGAAAAGCAAAAGAAGAACCTGAACTGGAGAAAATGAGCCAGAGCAGAAGGAACAGAAGGTGAAGATGAGAAAACTGGAACATAATATCCTGCCAGGAAAGGATGATACTGTGGGAGTAAGCATGAAGAAAATAGATGTGTGATTCCTAAGGGAGGAAAGTACCTGAATCAGTTTAGTTCCAGAGACATCTGATCATCAGATCCTTTAGGCTTTGTGTACAAAGGCTGACAGAGCTACTGTAAACTCAGAGTAAACTCACACAAAGATTGTTTCTGGAATCAAGTAACTTTGATTCTTACTAAATGTGTTTATATGGTGGAGAGGCAGGTGGGGGGAAACATTAGAGCAAGCATTGCCAAGTCTGGATGCACAGAATCACAGAGTGTTAGGGATTGGAAGGGACCATCATCTAGTCCAACCCCCCTGCCAGAGCAGGGGCACCTAGACCAAGTCACCCAGGAACACATCCAGGTGGGTCTTGAGTGTCTCCAGAGCAGGAGACTCCACAACCTCCCTGGGCAGCCCCTTCCAGACTCTTGTCACCCTCACTGGGAAAAAGTTTTTCCTTGTGTTTAACCTAAACCTCTTGTACTCTGAGTCCTCTATTTGAACAAGGGAACAGATAATTTGCAAACCCTTCTTCCTAGTCTTTGGGGAAGGAAAGGATGGCAGAAAGTATATTCCATCATTGAAAAGAAAGAAATAAAAATAGTCAATGAAAATTCTCAGTGAAAAAATAACAAGAAGAAAATAGCAACAGAAACTAAGTACTAGTAGGCTATTTTTTACTCTATCCATATGATCTACAAGAACTGAATGTTAGAATGAACACTTGGGTTCCTTTAAATGGTGCAAAGAATTGCAATGTATAGTTCACATAATGATTTGCTTCAGCACTCTAGTCAAAAGTAGAAAGCAGATATTAGTTACAATACCAAAGCATACTGTCCACATTTTCCAATTATTGCAAATTCCTATTAGTAATGTAATTAAAACTGTTATACAGACTTTCCAGCACTTCCCCCTCTTCTCTGTTGTAAGAATGTGCCTGTGGTCTGTGTTGGAGAGTCTTTCTTTTCCCTCAGAGGGGATGGTGCAGCTATTTCAGTATCCAGATTCTTCACCTGATGATGATGCTGATAGTGGGGGTGTTTCTTGGACCAGCTTGATGCAATTCATGCACATTTCCAAGCAGCTGACTGCTAACACATCTTGTGATTGGTCTGCAAAATCAGTAATATAATGTTAACTAGGCTAGCAAAATCCATGAATATAATGCTGGTATAATGCTTTGGGGTCATAACTGGGAGTTACACAAAACTGCTCTGAAGTGGAAAACAAATATTAAACTGCTGAACAGTTCTGCCATTATAGCTACAACATATTGGTCTATAGTCTACTGATTACTGGCAATGGGCTGATCCAGCTACAACCAAGCTAAAGAAGTTCAAGACCAGACAACTCCCAACCATGTTCTCAAGACCTTAACCCTTTTATTGCCAGGGGAATATGAGGGCTGTTACCCCCTTGACAGCAATGGCCACACTGCATTGCCTGTGCTGTAGGGCTGTAAGAACTAAGTTTAATGTGACACCATCCTGGCAATTCTCTCCACATGTCTCTCATGGCTCCCAACCAGGTGGCCAGAGGAGTGGAGTATTATCATCAGCTGGAAAATGAGCACAGAAACACAATTTTGTTTTCTTTTAAATTCACAAGAACTCCAGGCTCACCCAAGTCACCCAGGAGGCCCAACCTATGTAATTTTATAGCACACAGATTTGTGTTTACTGCTGGGACAAAAGCACTGGGGCATAAATCAGGCAAGATCTCCTTGTTTTCACTTACAGCTTTCACACCAGCAGAATTTCCCCCCTAACCCCTGAGGACTACTGCTTATACTAGGATGACAGAGGTTTGTTCTATATCTTCTGTAAACTGAGAGAAAACTCTTCCCAAATTTCTCAGCACTCAAATAATAAGGAATTAAAAACCAGAAATGCATTTGGCTTTTCTGACTCCTTTTTAGCTATGCTAGACTGTCAAAATGATGTTATGTTCCTGTGCAATGTCACATGAATCCACTCCATTAGTAGAGTGACTTCATTATAAACATCTCAAAATTAATTTTTCATGCAGTTTTCCTGTCCAATAAGAATTTGCTATGAGAGGACCAGGCACAGATGTGTTTCTTGTGGTGTTTCAGATGGAAGAATTAAATAGTGGGCATTACCTTTAGTGGAGGCTAAACAGGGAGGCTGCTGCTTTGCTGTGCATAGGGAAAGCTTTTCCTGGAAGACCATGTTCTTCATTAGTATTCATGATTTCAGGGGGAAGTAATGATGAAGAGGACAGGATAATGTCTTAAGGATAGAAAAACATGCTATCCTATTTCATTAAGGATTTTAACACCATGCAAACAGGAGGTGTTACTTTCAGGCTGCTGGCAACTGTCCAAATGCAATCAAAGGAGCTGAAACCCACTTTCGGCTCAGGTGTTCCTGGTCTTTGTGAGGGAAATAAAGAAAGAAAATAAATAGTGCTTAAATGGTCACCTGGGAGCTGACCTTTGGGCAGCCCCTCTATTTAAATCTTGACACGAAAGACTTGTTAATAAGTAATTGCCAGGCTGATATGCGTTTCATTTATTTGCTCGCTAATATTACAGCAGAGAATCTCAGGCTCCCAGATCTCCCCGTGGCGCCTGTGGACTCTGCACCTTTGGAGACCTGTGTCCCTCCACGCTTCCCTGCTGGGGCCGGGAGAGGGCACATCTCCATCAGAGATTTCGCTGGTGCTTAGCACTGACAATTAGGATTTTTCTCTCCGTTCTGCACGCTTTGTTTTTAGACCGTGTAGGACCGCAGGTTTGTTGTCTTTCTTCATCTATTTGCTCTTCAAGATGAATTTGCAGCCTAGCTGGATACTGCCAGCTGCCCTGCTTTGTTACTGGGAGGTAGGAGGTGTGGGCTTGTTGAATAAATACCGTTTAGACTCAAAACTGTTAATGATGGAACCACAAAAGGAGTCCATAGGACTCTCATCTGTTACTTCCCCGGGGAGAATGTGCTATTATTCTCGTGATGCTTTCTATGAAAAAAAAAAAAAACAAAACAAAACTGAACAAGACAGATTTTTCTAATCATGAGAGTAGATTGGAGGTCACATCTGTCTTTTGTTTCTGATATATGAGATGTTATAGAAGCAATAAAACTCATTTAGCATTCATTTAATCCATACCGAGGAGCGAATTTCCATGATTTGACAGAAACGAAAATCATTTAGCTTATCTTTACAAAGCAAAGTAAGGTTTATAAATAAACCATAATCCAGTTTTCAGTGGCACTATGATACTCTAGAAAAGGAGCCCACAGCCTCAATTTTGATGTGCAAACTGCACATCATTCACCACTAGCTGATTAACACTACTTGCAAATCTCAGAGTCCCTAAAAGAATGAAAATATCTACCCACTGAATATGTATTTAAAAAGATCCTTTTTTTTTTTGAGTGACTTCATGCAGTGATTCCTGTCTGAGTAACTATAGGCTCTTCATTTTTTCACACTTCAATTGTTTTCTGCATTTTCTTTTCAGATCACCAATTTTTGCATCCTCTTAAAAGCTGCAAGTAGCACAGAGCATACAGAGAAGAACGCTGGATTTAAGGTGAACCCCTGAAAACCGATGGCTCTGTAACTACTGTTGTTTTTAATGGCTGTACTTTAAGCCTTGCATAAGCAAAGCTCTGCATTGTATCAGGCCAGCGGTGCTCTTCTGAAAGCTTCTGATGAGAAAGAGGAGTTAAGCTTCAAGAGCTACATATTTGAGTAGGATTTAACAAAGCTTGGAAGCAGTTTGCAAACACACAAGCTCTTCCCCAACCTCAGTACATGCAGGGGGCCAGGCTGGCTTAGCTGTGACAGTCCCCATTCATTATATTGCTGTTAAATTTCAGGCTGTTTATTAGATCTAACCTGGTGCCTCCTTAGCCTCCCTTGCTGCAGTGCTAACCCAGCCCCTTAGGCACGGTGAAAGCTGGGTAGTGGGAGTCAGGGCTCAGGGGCAAAACTTCAAACCACTTTTCTTATTTGGATAAGGTTTTTGACTGCAGTTCTAGTTAGTCCCAATGGCTTTATTCAACAGAAATAATCTGTGCTGAATAACTCACCAAAAGGTGGTTGGAGCAGATTCCCTTCAGGGCACTTTTTCTTGTCAAAACATTGGTCAGTCAGATTTGAACTGCTGGCTGTCTTAATTAGCTGTCTGGAGTCAAAAGAAACCCCAACCCAAAACAGGTGGTTATTTGACAATGAAGGGTCCTCACTAAGTGCTTTGAAGATCCTGAATTAACATTAGTGGGTCAGCCAGAAGGAAAGCACATGGGTGCATGTGCAGCATCAGACTGTCAGCCTGCATGGTCTGAGCAGCTGATCCACCCACTGCCCATGCTCTTCTCACCCCATGCCCATACCCCATGGACAAAGTCATGCCATGTGTTGCTTGCTGGGAGGTCCTATGTGACTCTGGGTGTGCTACTACAACAAGAAAAGCAAGGGAAGAGCCCTCAATGGCACATGCTCCTGTCACCTCTCTGTACCTTGTACCCCATGTCACCTGGCCTACAATACTCAAACTTTAGCTAGAGAAGAAGTGTGTGCAGTTGCAAAAATTCCCCCCTGCAGGGGAAGAGCAAGCAGGACTTGTAGGACTTTGGCAGTGTAGGGTTAATGGCTGGACTTGATGATCTTGAAGGTCTCTTCCAGCCAAATCATTCTGTGATTCTGTGATTTGTAGTCCATGGAAAGCCCATGGAGGTTCTTCTCCGTCTTGTTTTTCTGCTCTGCTTGGAATGTTATCTTTGAAAACACAGACAATACCACTGAAAGCCTGTCAGTAAATGGCTTCACATAGTTTGGGAGCCTGGACACCACAGCTGACTGTTTTATCTGGAGGGAGAAGAATTGAAGTTGGTGTAGCTTTGTGAGAAGCATCTGATCTCTGGAAACTGATAACAGAGCCTGCTGTGCTCTTTACTGGTTAAAGAGGTTATACCACAGCCTAGTGTGTATTTCTTCTGATGCTTCTTTTCTCAAGGGAGTTTGTATGGACATTCAATGTACAAATGAAAAAAAGCCCAAGAGTGTGAGGATAGGGTTGGCTAGTGGGTTTGTGTGTTGGTTTTAAACCACTGTATTGTTTAGAAAGTCTTTTCACAAGGTTTTGCCTTCACTTTCTTATGCAATCACCTCTGCTTCTCTCCATTAACTCCCTTTCATTTGCTACAGCTCTCCAGCTGGCTGTCACCAAACCTCAGGAGAATGAAACCCTGAATCTGCCTGGGCTATCTTGAGGCTACCTTAACAAAGGGGATGACATTGATACTGATCAAAATACACACGTGGGTAGAGTTACTGCCTGAAAAAAAAAAAAGTACTTTCATGCAGGAGTCACTTAAGTGTGTCAAATCCTGTAAGGGTTCTGGTGAAGTCCACTATGTTCCTCCTGGATTTTGTGCAAAAATCTTACTACAGAAAAAAGAAAGGCAACTTGAATTAGTATTTGTTAAAGTCCTAAGAACTACTCTCCCTTATAGACAGTAGGCTTCCTGCATGTTTAAAGCTATCAAACTGTGACTGAAGGGCAAAATCACTAAAGCATTGGATGGGTCATTAAAAACCACAGGATATTAAAAAGCTCTTAGGAGGTTTGTGTTCCCCGCAGTGGAGATTCCATCTGCCTTCATTTGCATTAATGATATGGCCTTTAATAAGTGTGCTTGTGACCTGCTGCCTCTGTAAACACCTATGTACAAGAAGGGATGGAAGGAGGATCCAGGGAACTACAGACCTGTCAGCCTGACTTTGGTACCTGGAAAGATTATGGAGAGGATTATCTTGGATGATCTCTCATAGCAATTGCAGGGAAGCCAAGGGAGCCAGCATGGCTTTATTAAAGAGAGATCTTACCTAACAAGCCTGATCTCTTTCTATGACCATGTGACTTGCCTTTTGGATGGGGTCACAAGCCACATCCACAGACCTGTGATGAAGAAGTTCTAAGTCATAGTCATAAAGCACAAGATGGGACTAGTACCTGTCTGCAGTCTGTTTTCTCTTGAGAAGTCTTTTGAATGGGTAGAAACAACACACAGAAGGAACTGAGGGCAGATTGGGCTTGAATGACAGCTCCCTTCATGATTTAAAAAAAAAAAAAAGGAAAAGGAAAGAGTTTTGTGAGAGAGATTTAATCAAAAAATAGGCATAGCTTTTGTTAGCCACAAGAGGCTTCAAGATTTGCACGCAAACCTGGTTTCTACTTGCACTGCTCTGTGACTGGTTTGTTTTGTTTGTTTCAAGAGGTTTTGGTGAAGTCTCAGTGTTAAAAGATAAGGGCAAACCCAGCCCTGTTTATTGTCCCCATCAGTTGTTCTCTTTCTTCTGGTAAGAGCTGTCTGATAGAGAAAATGGTGGTGGAGAAATACCCCTGCTTGTCATGACTAAGAAGTTGCTTTTAAGCTGCTCTGTGTATTTTCAGACTTTTATGTTGTAGGGTGGGATTTTAAAAATTACAACATGTGGAGATACTGAATCTATAGTTGTTGGTGTGCTTGTTGCATGTGTGTGTGTGTGCACCTAGTCATGAGAACACTGCAGAAAAAGGACAATCTGCACTGTACCAAAGTTTTCAAATATCCTGTGTGAAACTTAATAAAACTTGGTTGGTTTTCAACAGCACTGAATATGACAGTGCATTAATGTACTCCTCTCTGCTTTATTGTGTTCAGGTTAACCTTTGCCTTTTGCTCAGTTTAACCTAGAAGTGTAAGTCTTGTTTTCCATTCAGACTCATTTCTATTTTCTTCTGGTAACTTAGGTCAGTGTATTTTAGGTGTCTGCTCTGAAGGTTCCATTCCAAGGTTCGTGCTTCCATTGAAACTAGTGGGAGTATTGCTAGTGGTGGCAGAGGAAGGAAGATCAAACACTGAGTCTCTTGCAGAAGTGAACTTTGAAAATGCTCACTAACTCAATCATTTCATGCACAATGGTTTCTAGCACAGCTGTAACTCCCTTCCTTCCTTCCTGGCAAAAAAAGAATGAGGACAATCAGAGTTTGAATTAAATGTATCACAAAAAAACTATCATCTCACAGCAAAATAGCTGTTTGCTGTCTCTCCTTTGTGTAGTAAGAAATCTTGGAGAAATACACTAAGCACAGAAGCCCAAGGAAATGTGCAACACTCACTGCCACATGTCAGTCAGCAGGGATTGCACTGTGAGCTATCTTTTCCTCTGGGATATTTTGTATATCACAGCTGTCATGCTTTATCAGCTGCTGGAATTTCTCCAGGCTGCAGGAAAGATGTTCTCCCTTGGATGTTTTCTTAGCAGAAGGGACCACATTCAAAATGTGTAGCTTTCAGTTGGATGCTCCCTGAGGTTATCTCCCTATCACAGGAGGGAATGAGAATGCAATTTCCTTCCAGGCTGCCTGACCTTTGTCTGCAGCAACCCTAGTGACTCCCTCTGGAAGAGTAACAACCAAGGAAGGGATGGTTGCTTCACCAGGTGCTCCTTCACTGAGGATTGGAGTGGTGGGCAGGAAAGCTGGTGGCTGTGCCTCACCACACAACTTTGAGTCTCCTACAGGCTGGCATTTGATCATGTTTCACATGCACTGTGACAGTTCTTGTGTGGGGTTTTTGGTTGTTATTTTTTACTTCTCCCTGCTGTAACTTTTGATGGGTGTTTCAGATAAGTTTCATAAAGGTGTAAGAATCTCTGAGGTAGCTGAAAACTATAAGCTTTGTGAAATTAATATACAGTGTCCTACTGAGGGAAAAATGGGCAGAATTAAATCATTATACATTCTGGACTCATATAACCTTGGAGGAACTGCAGCACATGACAGCTCATGTTTACTAAAAAATGGAACCATACAAAGGAGGAATCATTTTCACCAGACAAAAGCTAACAGCCTGGAGAGGTATCAAAGAACCCAGGCCTCCTCTTTTATCCTTAAACAAACCTGCTAAAGTTAACCCCAATGGCAGGAGGATGAGGCTAATCCTGGCAAGAATATCTCAAAGCAGAGCTAGCACACCTCCAACAGCTTTGATGGGGTTTCACTTTTGGCTAACTCATATGGCCTGCTTATATCAAAGTAAACAGCACATCTTTTAGCAGTGAAGAAAACCTCTTGTTAGCCTCAGCTCTCTCCTTTCTATGTCTATTGAAAAACATGTTGTGTCCCATGACTGCTACTCCTTATGACTCACACAAGACTAATATTTTTAGTAGAATTTAAACAGAGTATTTTTTTTTCCATTAAATTAATAAACTAATTATAGTAAACCAAATTTATGTCTTCCATGGAGAAAACAAACCTCTATCTATTCTACAGGTGTTGGGACTATTTCCCAAACATTAAATAAAAGCTAAAGGAATTATCACATAGCCATTGCTGAAAATTATAGACCCCAAATTAATGAAAGGCAAAAATAGCCATCCCAGAGGAGAAAGGCAGAATAAGAAGGGAGTAAAAGCCAAATAATTTCACGGTTTAATCACAATCAAGGTAGTGATCTCAAGCCTACAGCATTTCCATGTATGAGATGACCCTGGGAAGTCAGCAGGACAAGTCTTTTAAGTAAAGACTTGCCCATTTAGAGAAAATAACTAGAATAGCAAGTGTGACATTAGGTTTCCCACACAGGATATCCTGAATAACTGCTTTAGTTGGGGACTTTTTACTGAATAGAAAAAAAAATAAATTCTAGAATAGTGACTTATCTGTGAAAACACACTAATGCTTTTACAACAGGACCTGTTCTGACATCACCCCTTTTCTTAGTTTCCCCCTGCAGCCAGGTCCAGCCTTTGACACATAAACCCTGCGCTACTTAGGATTGGAGCTGCTATTCTGACCTCAAGCATGTTTTCAATTTGGTGCAAAGGCAAGTTTTCTACCATTATTTTGGGGACTGTTTTTATAATGATGGGGCTTTTCTTCTTTTATTTTGTCCATGAATGTTTAGTAGTCTTTTCTAGGCTGGTTTTGTTTAGTTTTGTTTTCCCTAATTATTTCCTGACACTGATTGGAGATACTCCTTTCCTTTTTGCAGTAATTACTTATGCAAACAGCCTTGACTCCACTTACATTTGATGTCTTCTCTGTACCATTTTTGCAGACCTTGAAATAAGAGCTGAGGCCCTTCTGTTTCCACAGGGAGCTCCACAAGGCTAGGACCCTGCTCTAGCTCTCCCCTCAACAAGTCCTGGGGAGCATCTCCAGCTTGAAAAGGTTTCTTGTGCCCAAGTAAAGAGTTGAGCACATCTGGCTGCCTCCCACTGCTTTGGGATCCAGCAGATGAGTTATGGGCTTACTCGTCAGCAGGTTCAAACCTGGTTTTCAGTACCAGTTAAACTGAGGCTTGAAATGGCATATGAACCAAGATCCTGAGCCAAATGCTTTGCAGACGAATATTCAACAATCAAATACAGTATGATTTCAGTGCCAATAAATGCACCACATGGAAGTAAATATGGGTCAGAAAAAACTATCAAAATAGATGTAATCTTTAGCTTTTGCTATCATTAGAGAGTTCTCTAAGTGTGAACATGTAATGTGAAGTCGTTGGGAAATAATAATTCAATAAGTCATAAAAGGATACTTGGATTGACTACCTGGTCATAGATTCAAGTTTGCTACATATTTATACTAGCTGAGGGTTTTTTTTCCATGAGGAGCAAAGAAATTGATAGGAAAATAGTAAGTAAAATAGTAAGCTTGCAGACAAGCTCAGAAGGTGATGGATAAAGCCCATTTGCAATCTTAGCTAAAAGTGAATCACAAAAATATTATGAATGGGAGGGTCATTCAGTCTGTACATTTGACAAATGTCTCTGCAGTAGGATTTGTTTTTGTTTTGGTTCATGCCCAGGGGCTGAAAATCAAACACAAATGTCAAAGGTTCACCTAGTTTTTTGGTCTGCTTTTCTGTTTTGTTTTTCAAATGCCAAAAAAATAAAGACAAAAACCACCCCAAAACACACACACACCAAAAAAAACCAAACAAACAAAAAAAAAGAGGGAATGTTAGAAAATGCTGTATGAGCATACACAACCCTTTTCAGTAATATATTTTTCTTTCAGACACCTGAAGCTTTTCTTCCTGAAAGGATGTCAGAAGCATATAATTAAGGTGCCAGATCTGTGACATTTTCCTGTATGCTTAATGAGGTGAGTTCTTGAGGTTTGTTGGGATTTCCCACACCACCCCCCCCACCCCCCCCCAAACTGAGGTCAAATAGTTAACTAGTCATTCTTTTCCTCCTTCTATTTATACATCATGCAAGAAGCAGGATGTAATAACATTCTCTTGTGGTTCACCATAAGGAAAATACTCCACTTCTCTTTGGAGACAATCCTCAACGAGCCCCACAGCAGTACTTCATTTATGGCTTTCTGGGGGAAACATCTCTCTGTGTGTCCTCTGTACTGGGCACAGCAGTGGAGGGAACTGCATCCTCCTGGGCATGCTCCTCCCCTTCTCTCCTACCACACACCTCTCCTTCCTGCCACACTATATCAAAATTAATTAGAATATTAAAGCTCTTCCTCAAAGCAAATGCTGTACATTCTCCCCAAATCCTGTTAGGGAATTTAAGCAGAGCGTTTACTCAGCCACAGTGGTACCTGACAGGAATGACACTGGCATTGCAAAGGCACCTCAGATTTTTCACATGTCTCTGTTAGAGACCTAGCAGGTCTTTGTCCTTGTCCTGGCCCTTCTCTAAGTGCCTCTTGCCCAGGCCATGTAAACAAAAGAGCCCTGAAGGCCTCCATAAAAGCTCCTCATTCATGGGGTGCCTTGGGGGATGCAGGGGATGTTGCCGAGCAATCCATCTGGAAAAGCAATTACTGCTGCCTTCCCCAGTAAAGGAGCTTATGAGCTGAGCCCCTGGCCCTCTTCAGCCGCAGACAAAGAGGAGAGAAAAGAGACTCTGTGAGTCCCAAATACCTTTTCACGAGTGAGGTGGAAACGTCCCACAGGTTTTGTTAGACACCAGCCAGCTGATGTCTTGACCCTGTTTTGGTGAAGGCTTTTCTGAGTTGGAGAGAAGGTCTCTATCTTGTTCCTGGGCACTTATCTTCCAGCACATCAGCTAGTTAATGGTCTCACCCCTTTGGTCAAATTTTGCCCTATGTAGCTTAAGAGACCCACCCAGAACCTGTTTTGGAGCAGGCATAGACAGGTTCACACTTGCACCCCTCTGACTTTACTTCATAGTTACCTTCACAGATAGCCACCTGCCCAGCTTGCCCTGTTTAGCCACAGACAAATCTCAAATGCTCAAATCCATTCCAGAAACTTGGTTTAAGCTTTTCTGTCCTCTTCAGATGTCCAGCTAATGACCCTTGTGCTGCAGGCATGTTGTCCATGTGCTTGGCAGTTCTCATTAATTCATAGAAACAGAGTGTGTTTGGCATTTTCCTGGGGTAGCAGCCTGAAAATTGACACCCAAGTATCAGCCTTGCAATTGGTAATGTTGAAGATATTGGAGTAGAACTGCCCTTCAGATCCATCAATTTAAAATAATTATGGGTTCATTTAGGAAATCATTCAGTGGAGCACTGTGGATTGACTAGAGCGGTCATACTGGCTTGAACTTGTTGACCTTTCAGTCAGACAACAAAGAGCTTGTGTTGAAACATCTAGTTATTGTGCCTGTCAGGAAAAATTTATCCCTTACAAGTGTGTATGTATTTGTATCTGTAGAGCTCGATAGAAGATTTGAAACAACTGCCTACTTGCAAGCTTGATGAGCATATTAATAAGGAAAATGGTGCACATAAAATATCCCAATGAGTCCCAAACAGCAATCAGCTATTTCAGCTGAAATGACTATAGTAACCCTAGTAGTATAAATATCCTTCTTGAGAAATTACCTTCTAAGTCTTAGAAAACTGAAGGGGAGTAAGAAGATTTAGAGCATTTGTGTGTGAATGTGGAAAACGCCAGGTTTTAGTTCCAATTTTTAGCTAATACAGTTGTAAAAAAAATCTTGAAATGTAGCTGGGAGAAATCCACTAAAGGATCTGTCAACAAGGTTTGCCTGAATCAGCAAACAGTCCTATAATGAGTCTGAGTCCTGGGTCTAAACCTTGCATTTCAACGTGGCAGTTAACTCTGGAGCCTAGTGATGAAAACACAGGTATTGGTACTTTTAGCTATTAACTCTCATTTTAGTGGAAACATCCAATGTATAGACTAATTCCAGATATATTCTTATTCTTTCAAAGTAAAAGAAAATAAATCTCATTCTTTCTCTTCCTGCTAGCCTAAAGCTCCCTTCTGTGTGGCTACTTTTCCATACAATATCCACCAGTATGTTGAATACAAAACATGATGTGGGAACATTCAATTAATGCAACGAAGTAAGATGCAGAATCATGTTTCCTGCTAATCATTTCCATAATCCAACAAAAGCCTGCCCCATTTTTAATTTATCTGGAGCTGCCACCGAGTTTCCAGTCTGCTGCACCAGAGACGTCCAAAATGTAGGTCAGGCTTGCCAAGTCCACTTTGGCATGAAACAAGCTGCGTTCTTCCCCCAGGGGGGTGGGTCTGCACATCCTCACTGCCTGATTCTATGATTCTATGATTCTTCTGCCAGGGGATGACCAGCCTCCTGTGGCTGTTCCTGCCGGCCGGTGGCTCCTTTGCTCTGCTTTAGGGCTGAGGGATGGATCCTTGAAGCCTGGGTGAGAAAATGAGTGGAAAGTTACATCCTCAGAGTGCATTGGCTGGACTTTGGTTGCATCGGGTCTGTGAGGGTTGTCACCTGTCTCCAAACCCAAGGCTGGTGGTCCTGTGTACTGGAGGGGGCTACAGGTGACATAGTGGCAGTGACTCCAGTGACCCCAGTCTGGCACTGGGCACAAACACTGTGTTTATTGCAGGAGAGGAAAAGGGCCATGGCAATTGCCCAAAGGCTTGAGCACGAGTTAAAATTATAACACCATATGGTCTAAAGTGGTCCTTGGAGCAGGGTGTCATCATGAATATGAGGGTTTCTCCCAGCTTCACTGCTGTTAGCAAGAAAAAACTGGGAACTGGAGAGGAAAAGGTTGAGGGCAGGCAAGCCCAAGCACATCAGGATGGCAGCTGTGTTTTGGAGGGACTCTGTGAGCAAGTACAGAGGGTGGAGAAGTAACCAAGAAAGAATGAGGCTACAATACCCAGAGACATTACATATGGGTTGTGCAAGCTGCCTTCCATCACTGCTGCAGGCAGCTTGGGCTTCTGTCAGGCTGTGGAGAAAGACAGGGAAACCCATGGTTATGCCAGGTAGTCAGGAGATCCCATATTAATTCACCAGAACTAATGTGTGGTCTGAGGTTTTGATTGTGCCATCAACAGTGACCACAAAACCCTTGGACACTGGTTTGATCACTAAGAGGCGTGCAGCAGCTACCACTGGCAATTTCAGGAGTCATTTCCCAGACTTGAAAAAGAGAGGCTCACTTATGTTTTAATCCCTTTTTATGGAGTGAGACATCACCTATATCTGATGTAAACTGTAATAACTCCCTTGTGAATGACATCATGTCCAGGGACACCTGTTTCCCAAGATGGGAGGTTGTTAGGATGGATTTTCCTCACTGGTGGTATAAAACAAATTACACCAGTGACATGATAAGCACAGGTGCCCTGAAACTGATGTCAGCTCTGAGTCTGACTCAGCTTCATATTCTCCTAAAAGCTACATTAATAAGTTGGAGGCTTCAAAATTCCATGAAGTACAGATAAAATGTCAAGGAGCTGTAAAATCCAGCTAAGACATTTAGCTGTAAGGAATCATTGGAAATCTCTCTTGCATGGCTAGGCAAATTTATGAACCACCCTGAAATTCCTTAAGGTACATTTGGGAGGGTGAATCTTTCCTCTTCTGACCTTTTCTTGACTCTGACTTACAAAAGTATTTGAGAAGAGAGGAAAAAATTCAATATGCAATTGTGAAATAATTACATTTAACATGAAAAAAGGGCCACTGTTGAAACTGTGAGTGCAAAAGCACATTAGGCAGTTAGTAACTGAACAGACGTGATTTAACACATGATTTTCATGTGACAAATGAAGAGCAAACATCTTGTGAAGCTGCTGTAGATAAATCCAGTATTACACACATGTGCAATAGGCCAGTGTGTCCCACAAACTGTCTGCCAATTTATGGACTTTCTAGCATCCATGTCAAAGTCCTGCTTAAGACTGCCCCATGAGTCATGCACTTCCCAAGACTCTCTGCAGCTTGATAGAGCTTTGTAGGCTGTGAATCTGTGCTCTGCAAACTGCATCTTTAGGATGCTCAGAGCTGGTAATAAGTGCATTAATTATGCAACAGTCAAGTGTCATGTCCATGAGCTTCATGTATTATGTGTACAGTCAAGGGCAGTGTGGTGGACACAATCTAGGGCTTGTATTGCATTCTCCCAAACTAATGTTCAAACTGAAATCCAAAACTCACCCCTTTGTTGGTTTGTTTTGGTTTTGGTTTGTTTTGGGGTTTTTTTTAGTTTATATTAATTGTAAAGAGGAAGTATTTTCTAGTCCTAAGGAGTAAGTATAATTATATAATTATAATATTTGGTGATCACAGATTCTTAAACTGGCTAGAAAACAGGATGCCTGAGATACGGATTTTTTTCAATGTTGGCTTTGACCAAACCAGATAAAATTCAGAAATATCAGCTATTGTCCACAATCTGTGGAATTCCAAGAAAGTTTAATTTCAAAACAACGGTTCCAAACGAAGTCTGCCCAGCAGCTTGAAGTACTATGAGATTAAATGAAAGACTTCAGG
This sequence comes from Corythornis vintsioides, assembly GCA_025447755.1. NCBI lineage: Eukaryota > Metazoa > Chordata > Aves > Coraciiformes > Alcedinidae > Corythornis > Corythornis vintsioides. The sequence continues at coordinate 5,989 of JAOEGS010000460.1, read as the reverse complement.
CACCAGGGTTTTTTAGAGAGCTCAGGAGAATCCCAGCTCAGCCACCTCCCCAGAGATGCAAATGCCTTCAGCTGTGGTCCAGACAGTACTGAAGCTGTTGCTATTTTCCTGTAAGTTGTTGTGGATTTTCAGGCTGCAAGCTCATGAGGACCCCAGCTCCAGAGCAACGCACCATGAACCTCACCCAGGTTCTTCACTGTGTCCTATGCACTGATCTGGATAATCAGCTCACTGCAGCTGCTTGTTTCAGACAAGATGTTCCTTATCCATTGAGTCAGCAACATCAGGCTGTTTCCATTTCAAGCTTGTGCTGTTGAGCTGCAAAACTCTATGCATCTGCACAGGTTGGGAGAGGCCAATGTGACAGACAGCTCTGAAGATGGTGCAGAAGGGAAAAAAAAAGGGTGAAAATTAAGACATGGGAATTCAGGCAAAATCCAAAGTTGAACAAGCAACTGATCTGACAGAATCCATGTAGCACTTGATTGCTACACTTGTCCCATGTAGCCTGATGTGGCATTGTAAGGAATACAATGGACTTACTTCAGAAATGGTCAGGGCTATAGTTGTAATGAGGTTCATCAGTGAATTTTTTATTTTTAAACACTTTGTGAGTTCTTTCAAAAGCTTCTGGAAAAGGAATAATCCCATCTCTTGGATCATTCACAACTTCTTTTCATATTTTCTAAGTATTGAAGCATTGATTGTAAAGTTCTCCATTGATGCTCTTGGCTGACTAGAGGTTACAAACGCATCCTTAGGAGTTGCTTTCATTTAATAGCATGCCTTGGAGCAGATATCCATTTATAGAACATTAAAAAGGATGAGAAATGCTGTGGGTTATTACTGTCCCTGAATACCCTTAAATTATAGGACATTTGAGTCATTTTTGCAGTGGCAAGAGCAATGGTGTGCCTAGCACGAACATCAGAAGAAAAGCACACAATGTAAATGTGGAGGCTGACTGCCTCTTTGCCAAAAAGCTTTCCCAGAATTTTATTGACATCACAAAATGTTATACATGTATACATATATGTCAACATCTATATGGAAGTGTGTGCATGTGTGTGCTTCTATGCCTCTATTTGCTGCAATCCTATGCCTAGTAAATCACTGTGGCCCTATAAAATCCCAATTACTAATGTGTTTAAAATAAAATATGAATGTATATTTATAACAATGTGTAATATTTTATATAACACTCCAGAACAGATGTCCAGGGAGCAGCAAAATTTTAATTAAGGTTTTTCATTGCTTCTCCTAAGAAATCAAATCAAAGTCCCATTGGAAGACAGGAGTGAGACATTAAAAATACCCACACAGTGACAAATGTTTACATGTATTTTATAACTCACTCTGTAATGGACATCTGTGGCTCATCTAGTGTAAAACAGCCAAGACTATCTGGTATGAGGCTTTTTTTCTGTGTATGCTTCTGAAATGATCATGCCATGAGCCGTATGAAAAAAACTTTTGGTGTCCTGAATTTCTCTTAGCATTTGTCACATAATTTATGAGCACTTTACAAAGAGGTATTTTAAGAGTAGGGAAAGCTACCTCAGACAGAACCAGCAAACTGTGTGCTGCTGAAGCCACCAGCGCTGAGCTAGAAACCCAGAGTCCCAGGGTAACACCATCTGGAAGGATAATGCCAAACTCCAGGCAGAGCTGCAACAACTGCCTATGAGGACAGATACAAACAGGCTCTAAAATAGCAGCGTGGGAGCTGCTAAGAGCATGGCTGTGACACTGTGGAGTGTGGCACGGCTTGGACAGCTGGGCAATTGCTCAGTGCTGTAGGCAGGATTTGCAGTGTTGCTGTTTCTAGATGCTAGTGGAAGCCAGGGTAGTTATTCTAGAGCAGGCTGGAAAAACATGGATGTATGAGCAGAAACATGTTCGACCTCTGGGTTGTTTTTTAAGCATGTCTCTCAGCACACTGTAATGCTGCTGGCTCAGGTCCTCACAGGTTTTGTTGAAAACTGTTTTTGAACACAAGGAAGTCTCATGCCTGGTTTACATAGAGGTATCCAAAGGAAAAAAAAAGATTCAGGAAGGTGCCCAGAGGATGCTCTGAGTGAACTGGATTCAGGTTAATGCCTTCACCACAGTGCCAGCCTCTTGCATGTGGAAAGGGAGTTTCTTCTGAGTTTAAATGAATTACCAAACTGATCCTTAAGGATGAAATAATGGTGTTTTCCAGGGATTATACACAGTTCTGGAGGCTACGCTCTGGGTTCTTTCTGCATACTAGGGCAACTGCCATACTAGTCTTGGTTGAAAATATGTGATGGGGAAGTTATCTCCAGACCCTGAGCATCCCCCTCCTGACCTTGTACTTAGAGTCTGGGTGCTCTCCTGATTCCATGTGGCTGGGAAACTCCATGGGTCAAACACCAGAGATGGGAGGCAGCACAAAAGAACCAGACAGTTTCAGCATGCCTTTTTCTTGTATATTGAAGCAGATCCTGACTGCCTCTGAACCAGGCTCCCCAGGAGAGTCATCGTCCTGCTCAGAATAGAGTGGTACAGCACAGGAATAATTTGTCTGCTGTCCTCCTACTGCAATGACAACTGTGTGCTATCAGGAAAACATGCACTAGGTGATGTAAGTGCCTGCCTGTGCAGGATGTTTCTTTGCAGCCTGTTTTCTCTTGGGCTGAATAGTGCTGAGCTGGGCTGGCTCTGCAACTTCTCAACCCTGATGGAAAGGCATATAAGGGATAACATCCCCATTTAATGTGCTTCTGTGGAAAAAAAAATAATAAAAAAGATAATATTTTTTACTCTGCTGCATTCAATTGAAGGCTTTTTAAAATATAAACATTGATTTTGCCTGATCAATGTAAGTGGCTTAATTAGAGCCTGTTTCTGAATAGGTTTAGAACTGCTGGTCATTCTAGGCTACTCATAAAGCAGCACTATATTAGAATATTCTGCTTGATTCATTTCATTCAGTAACTCAAAGGAAGCTTCACAGAAAAAAAATGCTGTGAAATCAGTAGTAAGATGTTCACTCTTGATTCTAATTACTCTCCATGGTTATATTTAACCATTATTAGATATGATTAAATGCATAATCAGTAGACAGCCCTGCTTTTATACATTGCACTTAGTATTCAGAGAATGCTGTTCTGATGTGTACCTCAGAATGTGAGTAATGTGATGAAAATCAATTAACAGGTGAAAAACCACTCTGGTATGTGGAACACTATCTGAAAAGGGCACTCTGTTCTTCCTTGGGATCTTACTCATTAAACAGCCAAAGGAAACCTACACAGATGAAGGCTGAACCATTCATTTGGAAGTTCTAAAAATTCTTCCCTAAGGGAAGCTAAAGAATGTTTTTAAAGTACTTACTATCTACAGTGTTATAAATCCCTCTTTTTCCCTTTCAGACTACTTTCCTTTCTTAATCATTTTCTCATTGCTCCTTGTCTTCTGTTCTTCAGCACGTATTCTGTGTGAGTTGCAGTCTTCCCTGATTGGTGCTGTTTGTGTGCTCAGAAATCAGCTCTAAGGCACCTTTGCAACCAGCCTTTCACTTCCAAGATGCATGCAATACATTGCGCACGTGCTGTAGTCCATTCCAATGTGAACTATGGGTTTTTGTCTGGATTGCCCAAACATTTGTCATCTTGGCAGGTTATATGTGAAAATTATTGTCTTTCAGGTAGAGTTATTAGATCTGACAATGTACCAAAAGTGAGTGACATCAGACACGGTGAGGACTGTGAGAGACACAGTAACATGGTAACATCCTTGGTGAGCAGATGTGTCTGCAAGGAATATGTATGGGCCTTCCATGGCCATCACCTCAGGCTTTGAAGAAATTGTTGGTGCTGACATGTTTGATGTTTGTACAGAGCAAGGCTTATAATTCATCTGGCAGAAACAGGCCACATTCATTCAATGGGAAAAAAAATGACATTTTCCCATGCCTAGAAATGTGAATGCTTGAAGAAAAGTGCATTCAACCAGACTTGCATACAAGCCTGCATCCAGAGACTGGCATCTTGGGGGGGAACATTAGAAGGTTGATGGCAAAAGCTCTGCTTCCCCACTCAAATGCTCTGTGCACTCATTTCCCTAACTTTTCCTCTGAGCCTTGCTGGTGGTTCCCCTTCCTGTGCAAGCAGTGACTCCAAGACATACGTTCCATATTTGCATGGCTACAATTTTTCTGGTGCATGACACTTAACAAAGCAAAAAAAAGAAAAAAAATTCAAAAAAAAAATAAATTTGATGGCAGATGGTCTAATAGGACAAAGTTGAATTTGAGGATTAACTGGGCCATAATAAAAGCTGCCATTACAGGTTGTCATCATTGGCAAGTTATTTATTAGCTCTAAACAAACAGTGTTCCCTTCAGATACCAAATGTCAAATGTTTTAATTTGTAGAAACCAAGTCTTCCTCTTCCAGCTGCTCCCATTTTGTCTTGCCAGCTGTACTGTCTCATCTTCTAAGACCTGCCAAGGAGCCTAACATTAACATACCTTATTATGCACATTATTCTGCCAAAAGAGGCCAGATGAGGCCAAATCATTCTGATAATAAGCCCTGCTGTCATTAAATACTATTATGCATGCTACTGTTGCTCCTAAAACCTTTGTGGAATATTAATGAGGCCATCTTTGGCATTTGCTGCACGTATTCCAAAGTAAATTACTTTGGCACTTACTAGATCTCCCCACAGTCTGAAGGGATCTGGTACCATATTGATCACTTTAGTAAGTCAGGAAAAAAAAATCTAAGGTGGCTGGTACACAAATGATTTCCAAATCTGGAGAGATTTCTTCCTCCTTTAAAAAACATGCAGCTAAAGGAATAATGGTTTATGGTTTGATTTGGATCCTTAGCAGCAAGAAAAGGGAGGACAAAGGAGGGAGTTGCCTGAGGATGATCCAAATGTTTTATTCCTTTTTTTAAAAAAACCTTTTGTAAGTTCAATTTGAAATGAAAATGTCATTTTGAAATAAGAAGCTGAAATGCCATTTGGAAAATAGAAGCTGAAACATTTTTAATTCTCTGAATTATTTTTTTTTTCCTTTTTCTTTGGTAACTGAAACTATGTATGATACTTTGACCTGAAGTTGTGAATAGTATTGGTTAACCTAGAACTACCTTTTCCTGAGATTTTATTGATTGGAAAAAAACCCCAGTCACCTGCTCTAAGTGTTCTAACTTTTGATGGAGACTACTTGACATTTATCTTGGTGGTTTTAAGTTCCTTTGATCCAAGGTTTCAGCCAGTATTGGAATGTTCTGATTTAAGATGTTCATACTTTAAAAATTCAGATTTTCCTTTTCTTGTCCATCTTCTGCAGCTCTTTTGACATTTTTTATGTAGAATGATTTCAACATGGCAGTAACACACAAAGATGATGGGGGAAAGTGCCATAAGCTCTCAATTGCAATGTGACCATAAATTCAAGGCTTGTATCTGTTACAGGTGGCCCCTTCTCAGATATCTAAATCTTAAAGCCTCACTTGCTGTGTCAGAACCTCAGCCAGCTGCACACCCTTGTGTTCAAGGGACCATCAAAAAAGAAAGGCAGAAAGTTCTTATTAGGGTCATTTTTTCTACTGTGCCATGGAGAGGGAGTGAAAAAGAACACTCGAAAGGGAAATATTTTAAGCTCAGAACATCTGGCTGGGAAGAGGCTGCACACCTGTTGAAAAGACAGTTTTTTCCTCTAGAGGTGCAAAATCTTATTGATTTAAGAATCCAGTGTTTTCTTTCTTTTCCCATAATAAAGTGTAAAATAATATGTGGGTAGAAGGATAGGGGGTCCATACACCTGGGCACTCTGACAGACATCAGAGGGTTTATGAGGAGAGGCTGAGAGAGCTGGGGCTCTTTAGCCTGCAGAAGAGGAGACTGAGGGGGAACCTCATCAGTGTCTATCAGTATGTTAAGGGTGAATGTAGGGAGAATGGAGCCAGACTCTGCTCAGTGTCATCCAGTGACAGGACAAGAGGCAATG
>JAOEGS010000459.1:23335-35238 GCA_025447755.1 Corythornis vintsioides | reverse complement strand
CATCGAGGACAAGCTGTTCCATCACCTTTCCAGGGATGGAGGTGAGGCTGACGGGCCTGTAGTTACCCGGGTCCTCCGTTTTGCCCTTTTTAAAGATTGGGACAACATTAGGCATATTACCATTTGGCATGATTCTGTCCTGGAAAAGTCCAGGTATGAAGATAGAAAGACTGTTATAATTATGATCTCGTGCAAATAAGATTTAGATCCATACAAATTAGAGAGTATGCTGTTTACTTACACCTAGAACAGTAACTGCAACTTATTCTCACAATATATCACTCATTGAATTTTAATGTACTCTGGAATTTGTTATAATGCACAAAAAACAAGCACTTTTTCATAAACTGTCTAAAATCAGAACACTTTGCAAGACTTAACTTGAAAGTTCTACCAAAAGAGTAAATGGCATTAAATGTTATTGAGTAGTATTTCTGTGAATATATTTAATTCACTGAGCAGAGATGTCATCCACGTTATTGTCAAGGTTTACTAGGTGAGTCTGGCAGGGAAAGATTCCATTTTAGGCTGTGATGACTTCATTGGTATGTCTAAATATACGTGCCTACATGAGGGCTGGCTTTTGATTTCCTAGTTTAGTTTCTGAGAATTCTGTCTGTTCAGCTGGTAGAGGCTGGTAAGAGATACAACTCACCTGGGTCTCATTAAGATCCACACTCCAAGGTGACCAGAAAAAACAACCAAATGTTAAATGTTAAACACACTGCTAGAACATCAGGCTCAATTTAGGACCTAACACATAGGTCACCAGAGTAGGTGAAGTGCCCTGGGATACCCTATCTCTCCTGCAGATAAAACGTTTCTTTAAATATATTAGGAACAAAAGGAGGACTATGGAGAATCTCCACCTTTTGTTGCATGCGTAGGGAAACACAGTGATCAAAGTTGAGATCAACAACTCCATCCAACACTACAGGCTTAGTAGAGAGTGGCTGGAAAGCTGCTTGGCAGGAAAGGACCTGGTGTTGGTTGACAGCCAGCTGAATATTTGCCAGCAGTGTGCCCAGGTGGCCAAGAAGACCAAAAGCATCCTGGCTTGTATCAGGATAGTGTGGCCAGCAGGACCAGGGTTGTGATTTTATCCCTGTACTTGTCACTGGTGAGGCCACATCTTGGGTAGTTGTTCAGTTTTAGTCCCTTTGCTACATCAAAGACATTGAGGTGCTGGAGTGTATCCAAATAAGATTAGCAAAGCTGGTAAGAGTTCTCGAGAACAAGTCTTATGAGGAGTGGCTGGAGGAAGGGGGGTTGTTTGGCCTGGAGAAAAGGAGATTGAGGGGAGACCTTATTGCTCTCTATAACTACCTGAAAGGAGGCTGTAGCAAAATGAGCATCGGTCTCTTCTCCCAAGGAACAAGTGATAGGTGAAAAGGAAATTGCCTCAGGTTGTGCCAGGAGAAGCTGGACATCAGAAAAAAATTCTGCACAGAAAGGATTGTCAAGCATTGGAACACGCTGCCCAGGATAGTGTTTGAGTCACCATCCCTGTAGATGTTGCACTTAGTGACATGGTTTGATGGTGAACTTGGCAGTGCTACGTTAATGATTGCGCTCAATGATCTTAAAAGTCTTTTCCAAACTTTCAATTCTATTATTTTATTCTGACCCTCTCTTCTTTCTGCTGGCTTCTACACAGAGCTAAAAGAAGTGAAAGTCTCCTGACTTTTTTGGAGTGGCTGGTAAAGATGATGTAGAAGACCCCAGAGTATTGCAAATGACATAAGGTTTACTATTTAAGTAAGTGAATTTATACCAACATATTGACAACTAAATTTTAAGTGGTTTAATTTCAAACTAATTCCCACTTCTAACACAGAATAATTATAGTCTTCCTTTCTACTTTTAATGTATTTGCTATTTCAGTTAATTTTCAGGATCCCATATTTTGGCATTTGTTTCCAAATATCCTTTGATATTTACTGTTGCTTTATAAATTACAGAAAATGGTTTATTTTTTCATTTCAAAGTGATACATGGTAAACATCCTCTAAGTTCATATAGCTATTAAGCATGAATAAACACATGCATAAAATATCACACTGGTCTCCTTGATTGGTCATTTTCTGTATTCAACACAGTTACTGTGAAATGCTTATTATTAGTATTAGGCAATGAAGTAATAAATTTGTGTTTCCTGTAGGTCATCTACTTTTTTTTCCAGTATAAATTCGTAAATCTAACTTTGAACTCATACGCTCTAGAGGCACTTCTGTCTTAAGAACACATGTAATTTTATTTTGCCAGAGTGTCTGAACTCTTGAAAGCAAAAGCAGAATTAACTCTAAGTTATTACAATCAACTGAAATGTCATCAGTGGCTCCAAACTTTCTCTAGAGTTACAGAGAACTCTTAGATACAAAATAAGGTACTGAAATGAGATTAATTTTTTTGTGTCCACTGTGCATTTGATAGTTGCTGGTATATGTTCAAGAAACAAAACAAAACAAAACAAAAACAAAAACAAAAACAAAATGGAGTGAGCTATCAATTTTTTTCATTTTGCATGTTTTTTAAATTAATAATTCTAAAATAGAACAGAAAGTGTTCCTATAAGCTAAAGAAGAAGGTTTTTTAGAGGTGTGTAATGTTGGGTTTTTTTAGACTAAGCATAGCTGGGTAAAAAGATGGCAAGCTTTTGGGCACAAAAGCTCTTCAGATTTAAAATAGAAACAGAAGCCTTCAAGCTAAATACTGGGTAAGAAAAATTGCTCTGGGTTTAACTTCATTATGCTAATCATTTAGACAAATTGAAGAAAAGGCATCTAGCACTGGTGGAGCTGAGAGAGATGTGGGTGAGATTCCCAGCTCCTACAGGAAAGAGAAAGTTAATTATTACTTTTGGCGTAATAAAGAGGAGGTTGAAGGCTGGGAAAAATGCTATCACACTGGTATCTCTACTGAGTCCTCAAATTTTAGTGCCAAGTAGAACTATAATTTAGTTCACAGATTTGTCTTTTGAGAATACTTGTGTACATCACCTTTGAATCAGGATTTGGAGAGCAAAAGGTAAGGTTTACTAGCTGCAGCTAGTTGAAAGTCCTCTTTACTATTTGATTAGATCAATTTTAACACCAGAGATTTCATTAAGACATCTGGCACATGGTATTAAGTGGGAAATAAGGACATGTATGTGTGGGATCTGTGGATTTTGTTGTGCTTCTGCTGTGGGTGAATTAAAGGACTAGGCAATGGGAAAGGGTGTGAGAGAAATCCTCTTGAGAAACACCAAACATTAAAAACTCTAGGAGATGGAAAAGGTTTCCTTAGGTGACACTGGATCATGCACGACAGTCAGTATATTCCAGGAAGCTGTATATCTTAGGTTTACTTCTAAGATTTCAGGATATGGGTTAAATGAATATAACAATCTGTGCCTGAGTTTTTTATAAGTCTGAACATAGTGTAAATTTTGAGTGAAATCCAGAGTTCAGACTATCATTTAAGGTCTGTGGTAAGTACAACTCAAGATTTAAAACCCTCAAAATATATATATCATTACCCTACATCCCACTATCATTTTGCCAGTTCCTCCTCTTCCATCACATCAAGAATAAACTACTCCAGAAGCTTCTATGATCTCTTACTCATTTTAAGAAGTTGATGGATAGGTCCATTTGTTCCGTTGCACTAATTTCTATCACCTTCATCTTCTGAACAGGTGACTTAATGTGTTGAGGGTTTTTTTTTTTTGTGCTATCCTTTCTGACTTCAGGGCTCAATGGAGACATATAAGTATATTTTGCCACCATCAGCTAGCTACCAGATGCTCTCAGCAGCTATTCAGGACACTTCATCATGGTTGTGATAACTATGCTAATGGTTAAATTATCTCCATATGCCACTGTACAGATCAGTTTTTTTATGTTTTTTATCTCCCTACCTTCTCTGTTTCTTGATGTCAAATGTCTTACACTGAAGTTTAAAATAAATATGAGAACCAGTTATTTTCCAATTGAATACAGTTTGTTCCTGGTCTGAAAATAGATATAAATATATACTAAATAGATTTTGATTTTCATTGTTATACTTTGTGGGAAGCAACTGTGAAGATGTTATTGCTAGAAGATTATGACACATAAATCTTAGGAAGGTTTCTTCTGATGTGCCTAACATTTTTACCATTAAAAAAGTCCTTGTGGAGTTAACAAGAAAATTAGAAACATATACATCATGGGAAACCTGTAAAATATAAAAAACAATGTTGAAACTGTCACTCCATTGCATATGAATATTTAAGCTTTCTGAAGTTTATAGTTATTTGTGTTTAATGAACATATGCATCATAGATTTACAAGATCATCTACCATATATTTAAAAGTAGCATGATAGACTTTCCATTGGAAATGAGAACAGAGGAAACTCTGTCCAGGAAAATCTGGAAGAAAATGATGGGACTTCTTTTGCAGCATGTTCTACCTAAAAGAGAATACCAAACCAAATTCATGCACAATGTAAATACTTGAGTGTTTGATGATACTTCAGTTTGTGATTTTTTTTTTTCCTAGTGATCAATTTCTAATGTTTAATGTATGTAAATATGAATAAATATTTCACATGCCAGTCATCAATGTGTTGTTTAAAAACAATGCTAGAAAATGATGTCACTGAGGTAAGATCCCAGTCAAGATGCTTGATATTTTTACTGGCTTAATATTCAACAGAATGAAACTGATATGCAGAAATGAACTGGTGGATTTTAAAATGGTAAGTATAATTTACTGTCCACTTGAAATTACTGTGGCATATAAGGGCTAGTGAATCATTATAAACCAAAGAACACTGCTTAATTACTTAATATTAATTGTGGAATTATGCTGAGATTGGAAATAATACCTTTATTAGAATCGTCTGAATAAAGCTAAGAAAAAAAATAACTCTCCTCATTAGACTTTGTCATAGCTGTTCATTGGTAGTGTAGAAAAAATACACAGAATACTTCCAGCTTTCTTTAATTCCCATCTAACTTGCAAAAAAACTCATTTTTTTCCCCCACCAAAATAGTGACAATTAGTCATACAAAACTGTTTAACACTGTTGATTTTACATTTTGCAGAAAATAATAGCTTTCACTTGTTTCAAAAGCACCATACCACAACATGAACATTTGAAGTAGCTCTTTGTTCTCTACCACACTTTCTAAAAGAGAAAAATTTATCTTGGAAATATGCTGAACAGTTCTAAATAATTCAGGTAGCTGCAAATTGGAAAGCATGCCAGATAACAAGGAAAGAATACAGGATTTTTTTTCACTAACATTTTAATATATAAATTCTGTTAGGAAGTGGAGAGAAGCTTACTGCTGCTGTCAGACATGCTAGAGGAATTATCAGAAGGGTATCAGCACTCAACTTGATCTTTGGATTCTATCATTTAAGTATCCATCTCCCTTCTTGTAACCACCCTCTCACCGTGACACTTCCCGAGTGGTGTCATCTGCACCACATCACATCACAGGTGCACCTGCCATCAGTCCCAGCCTTCAGCCTCAGTTCTTTGAACATACAATTGATTGAAAGTATTGCAAATCTTTGCCCACATATCATTATTGGTCTTCCACTGAATGTATCCCAGGGATGAGAGCACCTCTTCTGCCTCACAGCTTCTTTCAGGCAACTGCTTCTCTTGAATGGGGCATGCACTACACAAGTTCATGCTGCGAGTTGGAGCCATCTCCAAAGCTTTCGTTAACCTTGCTGCATGTGTGAAATATCCTTTGTGAAGGTGGTGGAACCTGAGCTTCCAGATCCTGAAAGGCTATGGTAAAGGAATCTCAAGCTTGTCCCAAAGCCAGAGCAGCCAAAGCCCCATTCCACAGGCCTAGCACTTGTAACCTTGTGCAAACTCTATACAACTGTATATAAATGCTTCCATAGCAGCTGGCCCATATAACTCTTGGAACTGTATCTTTGCCCCAGTCCAGAACTACTAATGTTAGGCAATATGACCTGCCAGCAGCTGTGCATTTGGCATTGACAGGATGGTAACAGACTTGGAGAAAATAGCTATTATCACTTGGGTGCATTCTTCCTATAATTCTGCGTGGCTGATGAAAAAGCCACACAGTTGATTCTAGGCGACTGAATGCCAATACACCTTTAGTTGTCACAATGCCAAATATTGTGGAACAGATAGGAAAAGGATTCAGTGTGGTCATTCCAGGGCCTTTCTGTCATCTAAAGACAGTTCACAAGGATACGGCACTACCTGCAGGCATTGCCCAGAAAACTACAGTAGATAGCCCATATGGTTCTGGTTAAAGGAAGTAACTACTCAAGACTGGGACAATGGTACTAAATGTTTAGTACGCTGAATTTTAACCAGTGGTCGGCTGGTTGTATAGCTACCAAGCAACTTTTCTTTTTATTCATAGGTACTCGGTAAACCAGCACCTGGAATAATGGATTTCCCTATATCAATTTTGAGTGTCCACAAGGACTGTTATATTTTCATTTGTTGAGTATTTTTATGTTTGATCCTTACACTTCAAAACTGTTAAATTGTTTTAGGCCATAATTGCCACAAGTTGTGTGAGTGTTTATATGATGCTCTATGAAATATATATTTGGTGCCACAAGCTAAGCACATCCATATCGTTACAGGAAATATCTTGTAATGGGATATAAAAAATAAAAAACTTATGCTGAATGTGTAAAGGAAAGTGACAACTTTACATGACAAATGGCAGATATATTTTTCATCATGCTGCATAAATGCATTATGTCTATGGGGTCTCATTTTTACAACCTATTCATCAAAGTTATTATTTGCCCCTCAACTTTTGGTATGGGCTTGCTCAGATGGCTACATTTACAACTATATTTCACCTATATACTTTATCATGTATATTAGGAATGCCTAGTCAGTATCCCTGTATTAAGAGTCTTTGTAAGAGGCAAGTGTATCTGTCAGGGCTATTACAGACCTGGTTATTTAAACCAAGATAATTATTGTAACCAAACAACTAAAAATATTCAGATTTGGCTGGAGTGTGGCATACCATTCACCACTTTGATTTTGGAAGGGAGTGAAATCAAACTATTCAAGCTTTTGTGTTCCACTGGAAAACACATACATATACCAAAGTACACTCCACACTGCTTCAAAAAAGGACAGCATGAGGGTGATTAGTCCATATGTAACCCTTAAAAGATACCAGTTTGTTTTGGACAATATGACTTGGCAAATGTATGTCATATCCAACTGCACACATTATATGTTTGGGGAATTAAATCTCTAAGTTCTACGAGTGTGAAAAATGACCTTGCAAAATTGATTAGCATTAGATAAGATATTCTTGAAGGAACATGTTGTTTAAGGGTTGTTAAATTGGACCAAAGGGATATGGTGGATTACCATACGATTACCATTACCAATGCCTCCACCACTACAGAGGAAGCATGTGCAAAGGTGAAAGAGTTTTACCAACTAGACAAGAAAGCTCTCCCAGGAACAGCAACCAACTGACTAGATTGATGGACTGAGCCCTGGATCATGGCTGTCTTTGATTCTGCAATCTCTTAGATTCCTCACAGGGTGGGGAAAGTGGCTTGTAAATACTGGTCTCAGATTATTATGTGGAATTTTTATTTTAATGATAGACATTGCTATAGTCAAATATATGATCCCTCATAGACATTCCTCTTTCTCTTTTCCTTGTATGCTATGTAAGGATCACCACCCTGGAAGAGGATTATGAAGATGGAGAAGAAGGAATGCAGTCAACCCAAACAAAGTGTGAGCCATGACATGGTGTTGAAATCTAATCTGAGTGAATTGATGTCTTAAAATTGTGTGAGGAACACTATGACTGGAATGAGTTGATGTAAGAAGAGCCCTTGACGTTAGAACAAGTACAGAATATGCCAGCTAAGGCAGGAGTGAAGTGCATCAGAAGATAAACGACCTTGTCCCCTTGCCAAGTTTTCATATGTACTGCCTACAAGGCAAAGGTTACTAAAATACAGGGTCCTCACATCCTCTGTCTCAATTGGTGGAAAGGGTTAATGCTACCTTTGCTCATCTTGAGTATATGAAAACAGTATTTACCACCTCTTTATACTTTCTATAGAAATTATCACTGATTCTATATGCTTCCCAAGAAGGGCTTCCCAGGACATGCCACTTTGCTCCTGGTTCTTTTGCTCCTGGCTCATGTGCTCCTGCAGCAGCTGAATCATCTCTTGACACAGATACTCCTCACAGTCATAAATGCACTCAAAATCTAGAGAAGGAAGATGAAAATACAATTTTCCTGTTGAATGTGGACAAGAATGTGTATTTTATAGGATATGAAGAAAAAGAAAATAAAGACCTTCACTCTGTTACTTAGGTTTGGTTTTGAAAGCTAAGGTTTCTCATGATCTAGACAGGGTCTTGAACCTTTTTCCACTATGCAAAGGATATTTTCTGCTGCATTTTTAGAAATTAATCTGTTGCTATAGATACAGCTTAGTCACATAAATGTAGGAAGCCTGTAGATTCCTAACCACTCAAAGGTGCTTTGTTCACAGAATTACAGAATGTTATGAGTTGGAAGGGACCTAGAAGATCATCTAGTCCAACCCCCCTGCCAGAGCAGGATCACCTAGACCAAGTCACCCAGGAACAGATCCAGGCGGGTGTTCAGGTTGTATTGGCGTACAAATTCTTCATAACAGTCAGAATTTTCAGATGTGTGCTTCACTTAGTTTCAATGTTTCATGTTTTTCCATTTGCCCATTCAGTAAGGAGACTTTGACATCTAATTCATTATTGTGCATTCTACCCTTAAAAAAAAAGAGAACTGATTAATACATTTTTTATATATCAGTAGAAAGTTCTTTCTGTGTGTTCTGCTTTCCTTTGCATTCAGAGACCAAAGGTGATTTTAAACAAAGTGTCTTGGTGTACAGAATAGTGCCTAGAAATCTTGAATTAAATAACTAGTATTTAAAGATCATCTATTATATACTTTCTCAATAATGTAATTTCTGATATTCCATTGGGGTATATTATTTTCAACCCATATCTCTGCAAACATTTATTAGAAAAGATACTTTCTTTAGATAAACTAATCTCTGTAGGTGTAACTTTGTGTTCTTTGCAATAGGTTGTTGACTTCTGTTTATAATGTAACTAAAGCATAAGGTTGGCATGTAGCAGAGCAAGTATTTGCATGTTCATCCTCAGGCAAGTAGGTGTTGAAGAATACTATTGTAAGTGGTAGTTATTATGTTATAGCAGTTATTTTAAAACTGTACCGTTAGAAAATCAACATGAGACAACATGTTTTGTAGTAGGCTAGTATGAAATACACTGGCTTTTGCCAACCGGGAATAATGTGGAGGTTAGAAAATGTCTTTACAGTGTGGCGGAGCCAGCCTTTGGTCTGCAATCACCCAATTCTATTTCTACTCCAAGAACCTATTTCCACTTATTACCACCTATTTCCAAGTTAATAATGTCATCCGTAGCAGGTAATATATTTAAAAGAATTCTCAAAATTTCATCCAATTTAAAGTGCAGCATATTCATAACCTGAATCAAAGTTCTTGTGCTGTTCTAGATAAAGGTGATCTCATCATGAAAATTAAAAGTCTTAATTCAGGTATATTTTGTTTATTTTTCTGTAACATAAATTTAATTATTTTTTTCCCCCCATCTTTCTTCATCATTAGTAAAGAATAAGATGTAGGCTTCTGCTCGTCAGAGACATAAATAACGGTCAAGAAAGGCCATGATAACTTCCATAAGGCTAACTTGATTTATTCCATACAGATATTTTTCCATATGTTTCATTCTATGTTTGCTCTTTTCTTGTACTTTCTTTCCATATGGCAGTCCCTCCTCCCAAAACCTGTTCCTCTTGTTCAGTATCATCTAAAGTTTTTGAAAACCGAATGAAAATATGAGTCTACAGTTAAGATATTTATAATTATGATACTGTTAGGACTGGAACTTCTTATTCCACAGCCTAAATAATAATAAAAGAGGTACTTTAAATTTATTCATATTTGGGTAATACATTAGATTACAGTCTTCTTCAGTCAAAGCTGGTACTTGTCTATGTACTCAAGTGAAAATGTAAAAATGTAGTTTGAAAAAGATTTGTTTGCGGAAGTAAACGAACCACAGGGACAGGCAGCAAAACCAAAAACATCCAGAAATACACACTTGTATACATCACTAAAGCCAGTTGAAGTATGGCTTTCATAACAGGTTGTAAGATGGTTATTATCCTCTTTGAATATCGTCTTATTGAATATCAAACCTTATTGTTTTGCTTTCTGAAATTTCTGATTATTACTGCAACTTCTTTGTGTTGTATTTTCCTATCTTGCATCAGCCTGTTATTCTTCCTCAAACTGCAAAATCTCAACATGACAATCTTACATGTCTATCATGCCAATCATCTAATATATTTTACGTCATCACACATACACCTACAATCTTCCTACTTTCTGGACATATTATTAATATTATTTTTCATTCTTCTGCTTCTAGTTTCTTTTGTTTATAGTTTTTGGTTTGTTTTGTTTTAATTTGTTTTTATTATTTATTCCACAGTATATTTGGAGTGTTTGTATACCAATATTATGTCATCAGAGTTCTACTATACATTATAGCATCAACTATAGTCTTTTATGAGAAAAAACCCCACATTTCTCTTGAATGCCACTTTGCAGCAAATAATTTTTTTAAAGCTGCTCCCAAATTCAACTTGAGAAGCTTAGTCTTATTTTTTATAAAAATATACTCAGATGAACAAAACTGCATACACATTAAACCACCTGTGTCAAAGTCCTGTTTAAGAAGCCATCTATTTGAATATTTTTCTGCTTCTACGTTTTCACTAATTTTCAGTATATTTTTTCATATAATACATCTTTTTTTTTTTTAAATGAACTTTTATAAACACCTGTCATAATTAAATGTGTGAATTAAATTAAATTAATTATAATCCTTCAAAACGCATTGATCCTACTTTTGAAATGAAAATAATTTGTTTCCTGTGCTTATGATACAATTTTTAAATTATGGATGCTTATAGTAAAATGTTTCACTCCTAATGATTCTTCTTAATATGAAGAACTAATGGTACTGTCTCAGTAGGAATTTATTTTTTTTTATGAACTCTTGAACTAAGTAGTCCTTGCAAGAAACTGTTTCTGTATTTTTCTTCTACATCTTGGGCATGTTTTTCCAGCTAATATTAAATCAGCAGTAGATGTCATTTGATTTAAAGATGCAATGTCCCTTGAAAATCAGGTGTCTTATTGTAACACTGATTTTGATAGTAAGCATTCTGTTCCCTGCTTTCCCTCTCGGATAAAGAGGTGCTCTCAGGTGTCATATGTATTATTTCTACTCAAGTGCTAATTCTTTCTTACAAGACCTTTACTGATTTCCTGTCTGTTTACTTTTCAAGTACTGCTTTAATAATTCATGATTTCTTAGAAGTGTAGTCACAGATATATAACTTCAGTTCTAATTAATTGGAAACACAATGTTTAGACAGTATACTTTAAGAGAGAAAATGACCATACTTTAAAAAATATATATTATTAAGTCGTTTAAGATTCCACTTCCTCTGCTGGGTTACTTGGTTCATCACCTGAATATGAAAAGACAGTTGTTGAAATATCCCCATTCAATTTTTATTATTTCTTAAGAGACTGGTTCACTCATTCAGCAAAAACAAAATTGTCAGCTGGCAGTTATCCCAACAAGATATTTCTACATTGGCAACAACTCTGACAGCAGAGAGTTCTTTATAATTACCAGTCACTGTGTGCCTAAAGCTTTAAAAGACCTGTCAAACATAACCAGAAAAAAAAAAAAAAAAAAAAAAAAAAAAAAAAAAAAAAAAAAAAAAAAAAAAAAAAAAAAAAAAAAAAAAAAAA
>JAOEGS010000459.1:0-18751 GCA_025447755.1 Corythornis vintsioides | reverse complement strand
AAATTGACGAGAATGGTTTTTATATATTAGGGACACTTCCAAATAACGAGCTGTTTTTTTTTTTTTTTGTTTTGTTTTGTTTTCTGTCTACTTGAGAGTTCCACTTGGGGGGAAGTTTGAGCACACAGAAACCTTCTCACCCACTCTTTGCTCCATCATATGCAAAGGCGTGCAAGAAGCAGAACCAAGAACTTCTCTTAGAAATTGGTATCTCCATTGATACACCATCTTTTGGGATGAGAAATACTTCAAACTCTTGTGAGTAAAATATTAACATAGAAATGTGATCCGTGCTTAATAAGACAGTGAATTCCCATCTCTGTCTCTCAGGGTATCTTTTTCTTACTCAATGAGTCACTGGAATGAATTGTCATCTCTTGAAATGAAACTTTCAATTTTAACCTTGAAGTTCATGATTAGGAATCTCTCTAAATTCACCAAGAGTGTCCAGGTTCTGGCTAGTGATGCTTCTGCACTAAATACTGCAGAGTTTGCACAA
The DNA here is from genome assembly GCA_025447755.1 of Corythornis vintsioides. Classification (NCBI taxonomy): domain Eukaryota; kingdom Metazoa; phylum Chordata; class Aves; order Coraciiformes; family Alcedinidae; genus Corythornis; species Corythornis vintsioides. Next base: position 18,252 of record JAOEGS010000459.1, on the reverse strand, counting down.
AAGCATTTCTGCACACTACATCATTTTCTCTTTGTGGAAGGGAGAGAGTAGGGGAGATTGTCTTCAGTCCTTAGCATCTCTTTCATAGGGTACTTTCTTGTGAATTTTGTCACTGACACAGCCTTAAGACAGAAAGATTCTTTTGTTCCCTTTGAGGGATATCTGTATCCATACAATGAAAGTGATGGACAATTTGTGGTATAAGTGTGATTGCCTTTTTCTTTGTTGATGTTGCTTTTTGGGCTTTGCTGAAATACTACATATTTCTGTAAAGAAAATGAATTTAAGTTTCATATTACTTTAAACTTAATCTGACATAGATCTGTTTTCTTTTTTTCTTGGCTAAGCTTCTCCTGTGCCTCAAGTAATTTATAAACTTCCAGTGTATCTGAAAAGAAAGTGAAATGACAAAAAAATTGCCTTTCATCATTATCTGATAGGAAAACAAAATAGTTTATAGCTATTCTATAGATTTGTCTTACAGTAATTTTTTATAGTCTTCTATGTTCATGACACAAGTGAAATTTAACTGGATCAGATACGTTTGAGGATACATTTAAAAAGTCTCTTATTGTTTGCTTCCTTTTTTGTTTATTTGTTTGTTTATTTTTAAAAATAAAATAAGAAAAAATATTATGCCAGATTTACTTAGCAAAATGCTTTCCATTAAGTGATGGGTTAGACTTGGCTAACAGCCAAACTCACACGCTTCTGCTCAGTGGTTCCCCGTCTCTCAATGAGACAGAGGAGACTACAGAAAAAAAGGCAGGAATGAGAAAGCTCCTGGTCTGACATAATAAAAAGAATTTCCTTACTCTATTGGGTGTAGGTTGGCAAGTCTGGCACTGAGGATGGCTTCAGTAGTGGTGTCTCTGTGAAAAGGTAAGGGGCTGCTCTGTGCTGGATGCAGCCAATTCCAGACATGTCTGCAACAGATCCACTGCAGCCAAAGCTAAGCCCATCAATGAGAAAACATATCTAAGAAAGGGTAAAACATTCCACATAAAGTGTAAAGTGTGGAGGGAAAAAACTTGAGAAAGAATCCTACATCAGAAAAGCAGCAGGGTAAGGAGGTTCTCTGGGTTCTTACCAGTCCCCAGACAGAGTTCCATAGACTCAACCTTGTAACTGACACAGAGAACAAAAATTTTTCTCTATGTATTACTTTATATGCACATTTTTTTTCAGATAGTAGTTTATCTTTTTTTGTAGTAATAAAAAAAAAAATAATTATCTTGTCCAGCAAGTGCATTCTGCAAAGGTTCTGCAGTTAAAAAACTTTCTTTTTAAATGATGACTAGAAAACTAAGTAAGAATGTCCAGTATTTTTAGATATCATAACCTTCTGGTATTAAATACAGTGAATAGTAAAGACATACCAAAATTATGTTAAATGCCTAGTATATGCATAAGGTAAACATAAATAAGTTAGATTTTAATCTGAAGTTATTTTGGTAAGTTATTTTCTAAAAAATGTAGTTATTTTCTCAACCAAATATCAGGTCTAGAAACCTCTACAATAGTGATGTTTTCACTTACAAAGTGTGTGTGTGCATGAGCGCCTACATGACAACATAGAGTTTTTAGTGTTCCCTAAAGATTAAAAATACTTCAAATTTTAAAATTATGATTTCTTTAAATTAATATATATCACTGACTTACAACAGAGAGGTTAGAGATTTATCCTAAAATTACAAACATTTCTTCTGCATTTCTGTTCATGGACAATGAGAAGTGATCAGAAACCTAGGAAAGTTCTACAAAGATCTTCATGTAGCCCATGAGACATCAGTGTTCTGGTGTGCACCATGATAAGCCTGACCCAAGTAAAATATATTGATATTCAATAACCTTAAACTTTAAATCTTTGTCTTTAGTTCTCTTTTTATTCAATACTTGCTGGGTCAATCCCTAATTCTTCTGTGTTCATCTTTTGTGGTACTGTAAAATTCTAATATAAGAAAAATATGTAGTTCTGAAATATTAAAAAATCTACTGTCATTCTAGCAGATATTTTAAAGAAATATCCTAATTGAAACTAACTGCCTTAGGTACTTTGTTCATTAAATATCAACAGGCAAATAAATACACAGTACAGCTTTCAGACTCATCCAAGGTGTAAGTCTACTCAATAGAATTGGATAGGGACAAGAAGTGAATAATGCATATATTGTAATATATTAAGAGAAATACGGTTACATGTAAAAATATCTCTCCAGTTTCTTCATTTTCTATCTACAGCATCCTCCCAAGCAGAGAGATCTCTTCTCAACAAAGAACATAATTTAACAGAGTAATACAAGGCACTGGAACAGGTTGCCCAGGGAGGTGGTGGAGTCACCATCCCTGGAGGTGTTTAAAGAACGAATAGATACGACGCTTGAGGATATGGTTTAGTGGTAAGAGAAATGCTAGGACAAAGGTTGGACTTGATGACCCTGGAGGTCCTTTCCAGTCATATTGATTCTGTGGTTCTGTGACAAGGCAGCATAACATTTCATAACAAAAACCTTCAAGCAGCACAAACTCCTTGTTCTGTACAGGTTTCATATTCATACATCACCTCCAAAATCTTACTGAACATTGAGAAGTAGTCTCATTAAATGCAATTTAACTGAAATTAAATAATTACTTCCATGTATTGTTGCCTTAATTTTTTGGGTGTTGTCCAGATCATAACTCACATTTTCAAACTGCTTTTCTGATTAATATCACACATTTTACATGTCAGCACAGAACCTTCCCTAGATGTCCTACCACCTAGAGATAACTGTAGCTTTCTTCAGTTCTTGAACCATCTTTTTTTTTTTTTCGAAGATTCATGATTATTTGTGTCAGGTATATTAGTCTGTTTTTAGATCATCTGACTAATATGAATAGTGTCAGTGAATATAATAAACTGTAGGCTCCCCAAAATTCTCAAAATTGAATATAGATTGTCATACTTAATTAGGGATTGATGAAACACATCCTTTTAGGGAGATTATTACACAATCAACACTGTACTGACTGAAAATTCATTTTTTATCTGGGGAGTTATAAAAGATCTTATTTTCAAGTATATATACACCAAAATCTAAATTATTTGTGTTTTCCTTATGTATATATTATTATTATATATTCACATCATTTTGGCAAGTCACTACTACTCAAAAATAATAAAAAGAAAAACATTTAACAAACCTGGGAAGCAACATTGTCAATTTTCAATACAGGAACTCAGACATTTTAGTACTGTACTCTCACTCACTGTAGAAAGGTCACCCCAGATGGTGCAGATGACGCACGCACATGGCAAATAGGAAGGCAGGCAGAAAGTGTGTTTGAAGAGAAATAACACTTCAACAGTAAGTTTCAATTGTGAAAAAAAGAATATCTTAAAAAATTAATGTTCTAGACAATGTAGCAAAAACTTTTCCTGGTAGGCTACTTTCTTCTTTTGTCTATAGAAGCTGTATTAGTTCAGAGATGGCTTTACACAAAGGTTAGAAAGAGAAGAAATGCAGCAACTTTGCAAACTGACCACAGGTGCAGATACTGTCTGAGAGGGATATCACAGGGTAATGGCCAGGGTGAAAATACATCTGTGTTTTGATTTGATTTGAGGAGGACCTGGAATGTAAATATATAAATATTACTCACTTCATTTCTGATAAACCCTAATGTGAGATATACAGGTGCCCTAGAGGCTTATAACCATCTGGGTACTATGTTGGCTTGACAGATTATGGACAGAAACAACAGTCCTGCCAAGAAAAACAACTGAAAGCAATCTGTGTTTCAACAGCCTGAGAAAATAGCATAGCTTATTTTTCAAGTGCAATCCTCAGTTCATTATAACATTCTGTTGCTTAACAATATTATCTGACTCCCTGTAAGACAACCAATTAAAGAAACTAGTTAGCAGCCCTGTGTACATCCACTCCAGGCAGTAATTTGTCCTAGAAATAAGACAGAAAATGATGTAAACAGATATGTGCACAACTGCATCTCTTTAATCTCTGATTATTTTTTCTACCTTCCTTCCCACGTCTCTAAATATCAGGTGCAGCATGGTCACCATTTTTCTTTTTCCTCTAACTCAAATGCACCTCTCTAAACTGTTTTCATTTTCAGCAATGGAATATGTGCCTTAAGGCTGTTATCTTAATTCTTGACTGGTACAAACTGCCATAGTAACACCAGTTTAGAGTTTTCTCTTCTGTCTTCTTCTTGCCAGTCTCTACATGATTTTTTACTGTTATGACACTTCAGTCACTTCATTTCTGCTATGATAAAATTCAAGTATCTCTCTCTGAAGGACACATTTTCTGCAAGCAACACAAGCTTAACTTTTTGGGGCCCTATAATGAGGTGCATTGCTATTAACTACACTTTAAATAATACCATCTGCATCTTGATCCATAAGAACATTTGGGAAAATTAGGTCCCTGCCTAAAAATATTTTTTAAATATAAATTTTACAGATATTTCAGAACAGCATATCTGTCTTTACAAAGGGGACGGAAGCAACCCATTAAAAAGACAGTGACCAGGCATCATTTAAAATCATAGTTAATTCCACCATGTATAATGAAAAAGGAATTTATGTTTTTTGGGGGGACAATTTAAATATTAAATCTGAGTCTTTGAAATTTAGAAGTAAATGTTTACATTTTCAGGGTAACCTATGACTATTTTTAGCATTTTCACTACAAGACTTGATCATGCTTCAGTAAGAATTCAAGTTCTAAAGATTTGAGAGTATCTATACATTATGTAATAATATTCCCACAGTCCTGCTAAATTAAGCCAATATGAATTATTCCAGTCCATTCCATAGATCCAGCCCAGGGCTCTGTTTACTCATGTTTCTGGAAATTAGATCCAATTTATAAAAATGTCATTCTTTTAATTTGGTCAAAGGTCCTTTTTTTTTGTCCACTGCATTCTACTTTGTATCTTTCTTCCCAATGTTAGTACAACATTCCTTTTCCTTTTTGCATGGAGCTCTAGTGGAATGAAAAATAGAGCACCTGGAAAGTATGAAGCAGATGTGTTCTGAGAGCTGGAGCAGCACAGATGCACAGGAAAGAAATGAAGATTTTACAGTCCACATTAAATATATAATGAATACCATGATGACTAAATGTAGACCTGCTCTAAAATATCCTTTTCAAAGGTTCATAATGGCATTATCTTTCCATATCTGAAGTAGCAAAGGGGAAAATGAGTCAATTTCTCTGCTGGATAGATACATCTTCAAATTCTATTTTTTTGCAGTTCATGTTCTAATCATGATTACAGGGAGCCTATTAATCTTCCCAGTAGTTATTTTTCTCTATCTACCTTTGTATCTCTTGTCTGACATCACTTTTCAAGACTAGCCACTGCATTATCTTTTCTCCATCCTGTTGACAGCCTGTCATACTGTATTCCTGTAGGAATGTTTTATTTGTTCACTTTAATTTTATTCCCCATCCCCCTCCCACTTGTTACAATGGGTCTACTTTTAATTTTTTTGCCCATGCTTTGTGTACATTTTACTTAATTTTTCTAATGGTCTTTTATTACTTCATGTTTGATGACAGCACACAGTCATCAAATTTCCAGTTGCATTTTATTGCATTTCTAAGCATATGTACAGATGCCACTGAATGAAGCACATTATACATATATATATATCGTTTTCTCATACGTACTCTTATTCTCATCTCCTCTTCAGTATTTATAAACTTTTAAAAACGCTTGATTTTACTGTCATTTTGTTGAGGCTTTTCATTTCTGTTTTATAAGCTACAAACTGGTTTTTACACATATTAGATGTTCACAACCCTGTAGACTCATAAAGCTTATAAGTAAGTAACTTGAATGTCCATTCTTTTTACCAGTATAGAAGAACATTCAGTAGATTTGCTGCAAGTACTGCAATATCTGCAACAGGACAGCTGATGCGTTTTGATTTGAGGATGAAACTAATTTACTGAAAACACAAATTACAGTAGGCAGTTGAGCCAAGTCATAACTGGACACCTGAAGTTACTGCTTGTAGCTGAAACACTGAATAAATAAGTGTAGATAACAGAATGTTGCTAAGTAGAAACATCTAAAAAGCAAGAATTTAAAAGACACAAAGGAAAGGATTATATTGCCATTCTTGATACTATCTATCTGCTGGCCTCCGTACCTTAGCTTTAAATAATTTAATATATGCTTTAAAATTTTATGTTTGAAAATTATAAGCAGCTTTCCAGAGGGTTTACTGATGAGTTATCTCTAAGTAGTATATCTGTTGATGTTGCAGTACTATTTGTGGGTTCTATCAAAAATCACATCTGAATTACACATTATATCAATATGTAATGTGACATTTTATCTTAAAAATGTTGCAGATTCTTTATAAAAAAAGATTGCTAACTTCCTCAAGCTTAGCAGCCTGAGATATGCAGTTCCTTACCTTATATTAATTTAGAGCAAATATCCTTACATGTTCTGTAACATCTTTTGAAAAGCCCATAATTCTACACTAGCTCTGAAGAAAAGTTAAACTGCCAATTGAAAGTGTGAATTTGGATGATATTTACTCTGTCTCATTTGATGAGGTGCTTCTATTGAGAGTGGGACTGAAATGTGCTCAAGAATCTTGTACAGCTGTTAAGCGTGATTATGATATAGATCATATGAATGTATTAAAAGCAGTGTGCCAGTTAACCCACAAAAATTTCTCACAAAATGAGTCTTCAAGCTGTACCAAATTATTCTTTCAGCCACTCAGCTCCATGGACTACCCTCCATAAGCCTGAAGTATTGTCATAGAAAATAAAAATTCAGTGCTGCCACTCATATTTAGATACAGTGATGTTCTGAATAAGGTCAGGTCTCTAATGGGAAAACAATAGTTTACTAGAAAATATGGGAACAAAAAACACAGGAAATACTGACAAGTTTTCAGATTTATTTTTTTTTCAAATTATAGTAGTCATGATCTGAAGACAATCAGACTTTAATCAAACTTAATTCCAGGGCTGATTATACCTCAAGAAGACTGAGCTGTGCATAGACTCCCTTTCATTTAACCTACTGAGCCATTATATCAAGTGTCATAGATTATTTAATTGCTGTGGGAAAGAAGCAGCATGTGGCAGGAGAGAAGAAACACAAAAAAAAAAAGCCTTCAGAAAACCCTTATTCATCAATCCAACAATTATTTAGACAGAACTGTCAAGGAGTGATGGCAAATGACCACTCAGGAAGGTAAACCTAGATTAAGGTTATGCTGGTTGTCCAAACAAATACAGGAAACACTTCAAGGTTTTAACACTTTGAACTTTAAATTCCTTCCTCTGAGGGAACTAAGGCTTTGTTTCTGCATACATAGTTAAAGATGGATGGCTCAGTATCATGCTTTTCATCAAAGTAGAATAAACGTTGTTACTAGGGAGAAACTGCTGCCTGAATTCTTTATTTCTTATGCCTACATCTCTCTTTTCACTTTTTTTGCACTTTTTTATTTCCAATACAAATATTATAAACATATTGTTGTGTTCTTCCTCGCCTGAGGACAAGATCTTTATTTTACTGAAATCTATAGTTTTAGAAGGGAAACCCTAAACTATTAATGAAAATTTACTTCTAGAGCAGTGTTTCTCAGCTCTTGTATCAAAAACATGGCAGCAGTGGATCACAAAGGATAATCGATTTGAAAAATACTTAGTAAACTAAAACTAAAAACAAGCAAAGAAAACCCCAACCCTTACATTAACATTGTATTATATTCTTCTAGTTTAACTAATCTTTGCCAGCTTCTTGAAACATAGGAAAAAAATAATTTGGCTTATTAAAAATATAGTTTTTATTTCATATTAAATTTAATTTAGTGGTTGTTTTCTTCAAGTAATAGATTGCCACCTTGGAATGGCCAAGAATTACTCATCTACAAAAGTCATCAGTGACCCTACACAGTTGGTTTGTGGCATTTGTTTACATAAAATAATTTTACATGCCAACTGCAAAATTCTGTAACAAATTATTTCACTTTAGTAGTTGATCACAGAAGGTGCTTGAATGCCTTTTAATAAAGAAGCTAATTCAAGTTTGACTCTGGAGGTTCGGATCATGAGCAATATTAATGACTTCTCTTTTATATTCTTTTTATATGTTTAAGGAAAAATGCTCTCTGGATAAAATGTCAGGTTTCAAGATGAATATGTATTTTCAGCTTGTTTGAATCATCTAACTGTAAGTAGACATGACTTGTTCTGTAACTTGACTTGCTTAGAATATATGAGGTTACAAAGGAAACAAACCTATAGTAAGCAGAAGATGAAAGATCCCTTCTCCCATCATCCATCAGTAAGAATGTGCTTATCTTTAACTTTGAGAAATTGAGTATTTAAAGCTGACCTGATCATTTTTTAAAACATTGTGAAGTATGAACAAGGCTTGCTTTTGGCAAGGAACACTTTTTCCTTGCTTGCCCTTCCTTTCTTTTCTCCTCTGGTTATTTATTATAGTCCAAAGAAGATAAAAAAGTAAAGAAATGCTTTCTTCTTTAGTCCTCTAAATATAATATGGGCTACCTGAGTTTGAACTGTGGGCTTCAGCTGTGACTTATGTTGTTCTGGAATACCAAGGGTCAGAGTGGTTCATACAGTCCTACAGTCCACATTTGTTTCTTTTTTCTTTTTTTCTTTTTTTTTTTTTTTATATATGCTTCTTATAAAAATTATCACTGAATTATAAGCCTACAAAAATGCAAAATCAAGCAATGATTCTGAATGAAGCTTAATTATGGATAATGGAAAAATAGCCTTATAGGGGATAAAAAATAAAGTGCTGTAGATTTGACTTTGCCAGTCAACATATACTGACATATACTCAAAGCTAAAATGAAACACAAAACCAAAACAAAACAGTTGACTGTTTTGTCAGTGTTATATTGTTATGCATATATATGAGTACAATGCTCTCACAGTTATAGAAAATTGGTGGATTAAGTTAATGATAGTAAAAATTATTTTTATTACAGAGATCATTTTCTGAAATTCATAGCAATTTCTAACGCATTCTAATTAATTCATTTTCTCAGGAATGTATTTGTAGACTTCCTGCTTTAAAATACCTTTATAGAATGATTAAATGTAGTATGTCATTTCCATATGTGTTCATTTTAAATATAAAATAGAGAAGTAAAGTGATATTTCTACTTACTAATTTTCTTCTTTGGGTGAGATACCATTTGAACAATGTTGGTGTTGAAGTAAAAAGATTCATTCAAAATTCACTGAAGAATTTTTCCCTAGTGTCCAACCTAAACCTCCCTCAGCACTACTTGAGACCTCTTTCTCTTGTCCTATTCCTCTTTACTTGGGAGAACAGACACACAAACTTCTCTACAACCTCCTTTCGGGTAGTTGTAGAGAGAAACAAGATCTCCCATCAGCCTCCTTTACTTCAGTCTGAACAATCACAGTTCCCTCAGACACTACTCATAAGACTTGTGCTCTAGAACTTTCACCATCACCTTCATTGCCCTTCTTTGGGTGTTACAGCAGCCTTCCTGTAGTTATTCTTGTAGCCAGGGCCCAACAATGAACACAGCATTCAAGGCACAGCCTCCCCAGTGGACTTTATAGTCATCCAACTCAGCACTCCAATTGTGCAAGTCATCACACCATGTTAAAGAACAGTTTAAGAACAAGGAATTAGTTCTTAGACAGGAGCAGTTGATTTTATAAAATACAGGTTTAGCTTTCAACATTTCATTCTGCTTTTCCCATTGTCTATTCCTGTAGCAATACACTTCAAAACACCCTAGAGGAAAATCTTTGCTTGGAAAGCTCACCTGACAACAAGATCTAGCATTATATTGACTACAAGAAAATGGCATAGTTGTTTTAGGTTAAGCCAGCATTAAGCACTTCTAAATTCAGATCAGATCTTTAAATTTCTCTGAGCCAGGAAAAAAGAAACAGTACATTCCAAGTAAAATTTTGTCTGCCTTCGCATAAAAAATATTTATTTTCCTCCCAGAGCAGACACTATCATCACAGTGATTTTGAAGATATAATTTTCATCATGTATGATCATCCATTCATTTCAGGCATTGCAGATGACCATTCACCAACACAGGGAAGTCACTTTGTTCTATGAATTGTGTTTCATAGAAAGAAGATTTTTAAAGTCATTAAATCATTTAATTTTAATGCTGGAAGCATAGTATAAGCTACATTCCTTATTTCCACATAATGCCTTATTTCTTTAAAAAAAAAATACAAAAAATATTTAGAGAAACTAGATGGGTCTTCTGATATAGAAAAATTAAAATGTTAAAATATTTTTGTTTAAGGTAAGAGCAGTTGTTTCTGTTCAAGGGTTGTTGGCTTTTTTCCCCCATATGATTTTTATTAGTCTATTTTGGAGTACAGTTAATAGGGAAACTGGATTTCTCACTGCCAAGATTGATGTTATTGAATAAGGACAGAAAATTAGTATATACAAACACCAGTGTAGCCTTACCCTTTTATACTTCCTAGCTCCTGAGGAAACAGTGGAAAGTGTCTTCCCTGTCCTTCATTGCTGTAAATTACTTCACTACATCCCTTAGAGATTTATTTTTCTCAACAGCTGTTTTTATCCATTTTTCATCACTATTTGGAGCCCAAGAGGTTTATGCTAAACACATGGAAAAACTTTTTCACAGTGAGGGTGACAGAGCTCTGGAACGGGCTGCCAGGGAGGTTGTGGAGTCTCTTTCTCTGAAGACATTCAAGACCTGCCTGCATGTGTTCCTCGGTGACTTAGTCTAGGTGATCCTGCTGTGGCAGGGGTGTTGGACTAGATGATCTTTCCAGGTGCCTTCCAACCCCTAACATTCTGTGATTCTTTGATTAAAGACTTAAAAGGGGTTTTTTTCTTTTTTTTTTTTTTTTTTTTCCCTGAGTAATAATAACTAAGTCAGAAGAGTATTATAGTTTATTTGCGGTTTAATTGCTTCCAGTCCATCTCACAGACATTCCTCATCACTTGAATTTAGCAACTTATTTTAATGTCCCATGTTGTTAGATCATCTCCATATCTAGGTGATCTGCATAAGCTTCACTGTACCAATTAATATCTGTAAATTTCACTGCCTCATTATTAACCTCATTATTAATCTTTTACTGAAATTATGAATATGCATGAATTCCCTGATGCAGGTACAGTTTCACTGATAATTTTCCCCTACTATGAAGCTATGAAAGTCTTCATTTTACAAAGCCCATGTTGTTCTCCTTTTGGGTGTATTTGTTGGGACAGACTTCAAAAGTTGTTCTGGCATGTAGTTCCCTGATTTCTATTGTTACTACTTATGAAAAGCTTTTGTAAAATCATATTATGTTCAGTGACTACATTATTATCTTATGTCTCTTAAATAGTCCACAATATTTATAAGTGCGTAAGTATATTTAACTTTATCTTCTTTGAACAAAGACAGTAATGTCATCCTCAACAAATCCAAATGCAAGGACTAATAATCCTTAAATCAAGAAACATGTAGGTAAAAATGACTACTGCTTGTCCAGTATGTGAGAATGACAGGCTTAAAATGGAACATTTTCCTAGCACGTAAAAGCTGATTAGTATATATATGCAAATAATAAATTTGATCTGTATTAAGTATTGTCTTTGAACCTTGATTAAGATCAAGGTTCCATTAAACTTGACAGCCCAAAAGCACATAAAGCAGTATTTATCCCCAAAGGCTTAATAATTTAAGTCCCCAATACTAGAAATGCTTACAAATTATCTTAATTGAAAAACTGTTTGCAATTATTGCACAGTTAATGAAGCTGAATGTTATCTATTTGTTGGCCTGAAGAGGCAGAAGAAAGAAAAATAAATCAATAAGAGAATCTAATAAAATAGTCCTCCTTTTGCAGGTGTGTCATGTTAAGGATGTGAGTGAGACATTCATCTGCCTGAGCCCAAGGGTTTCACTTAGCAGTTTTGGATGGTCAAATGATATGCCTGAGAGTTCTGCCTCAGGGCCCCAGCAAAGGGGTTTGCACTGACATGTTTGTGTCTATCATGTAACCCAGCTATGGGCCTTGTACTAAAATAGTAGTTATCTTTTTCAAAGACTTGTTAAGGACTTACTCTGAGATAGTTTAAAAGTTAAACTTATAGGTTTAATTTATTAAAACGATGAGGGGTTTGGAATTGCCATTGATAAAGGCACTGACTGAAGAGGAATAATTGAACTTGAGCTGGCGCAACACCTCACAAATGTCTCCAGTTTGTTTCCTGCAGGACAGGTTTTTCCCCTTTACCCCTTCATTTCTAGTTTAAAGCTCAATCAATGAACCCAGCCAATTCTTGTGATAGAAGCTTTCTTCCCCTATGAGAGAGTGGCTCTACCTGCCAGTAGACCAGGTGTCTTATAAACCTCTCCATGATCAAAAAAAACCAAAAATTCCAATGTTGGCACCAGTCTCTCAGCCATGTGTTAATTACGTTTTCCATCCTCTGTCTGTATTTTTCCCCACTACTTGAGGGACTGATGAGAAAACTGCCTGTGCACCCGAACCTTCAACCAATCTTCCTAGTGCCCTGAAACCTTCTTGATTGCATTTGGGCTCCTCTCAGAAATCTCATCATTACCCACCTGCATAACACTAAAGGATAATAAGGGGTACAACAGTTCAGACAGCCTTCCTTTAATGTCCTTAACCTGAGCCCCAGGGAGGCAGCAGACTTCCCTGTGTAATGGGTCAGGTCTGCAGATCAGCTCCTCTGTTTCCTTCAATAGAAAGCTGCCCACTACTATGACCCTCCTTTTCTTCCTCATTGACGAAGTCCTAAGTTGTGTGGCCGAGGAATAAGCTATGGGCAAGTCACCAAATAGGTCTTAATTAGAAGGAGCATCGAATTCAAGGGGTCTATAACCCTTAAGTGAGGGCAATGATGGAGGGGGTGAGGTGAAAACATGCCCACCCTCAAGAGGTGGGACATGCCTCCAAACCTCCCCCTCTAACACTCCCCCACCCTCCAACTGGTTATAAGAAGACTGACTGTCTTCTAAGAGGTCCTCATATCTATTTTTCAGAGGCACCTGAGGAATAGAAGCAGGTAAGGGAGGTGCTCACCTTCTACCATGCCCATGAATTTCCATCCTCTCACTCCCTTTACTTAGGGTTCTGTTATTTGTCTGAGTGTGACAATAATACCCTTGATAATAATACCCTTGGTCCTGGGTATTATCTGTTCAAGTCATATTGTCCATGCATAAACTGGAAAAATAATATAGAAACCTATATGCTGAAATTTATGTTCATTTCTGTGTAGTTTGAGATTTTTTAATTTTTATTTTTGAGTGTTTCATCTGTAAGATATTTGTAAAGTAGGTATTTAAACTCAATTCATATCTACTTTTGTTTATACTTTTGATATATGTTTTGTTTAATATTTAGGACTAGAACTGGAAAATAAATTATTTATAAAGTGTCATGAGTCAATTACAGTGCTTATGCTCTGAAACTAATGAGAATCATGGAGACTCTAGTATAGATACTGGCAGAATTTATAAACACCTTAAAATGATAATTAATCTTTTTGAACCAGACTATTCTAGCATGCCATTTCTGTTATGTAGTAATTCAAATGTTTGTGAGTTTTATCACTTTCCTAGTAAGTTTACCTGAGACTTAAACCCTGCAAGTCTTTTTTTTTCCCAGTTTAAACATGAGATTATCTATATATATCTCATGTGTGCTTTGTACTTCTTCATTCCTTAAAAACTGAAGATTATAGTAGTTTTCTTTTTTGGGGGGATTAATGTCTCTGCTGTTAATCTTAGATTATATAGCTTCTCGTCTATTAGCACCTCCAAGTCCTTTTCTGTAGGACTGCTCTCTATCGCCTCATCCCCAAGACTATATTGATAGTGAGGATTGTTCTGGCCCAGGTGCAGGACCCTGTTCTTGTTATTGAATCTCATGAGGTTCACCTGGGCCCACCTCTCCAGTCTGTACAGGTCCCTCTGGATGACATCTTGTCCCTCTGGTGTATCAACAGCACCACTCAGCTTGGTGTCAACTTGCTGATGGTGCACTCAATCTCACTGTCTATATAATTGATAAAAATGTTAAACAACATAGGCCCCAGCACAGACCCCTGAGGGACACTGTCACTGCTCTCTATCTGGACTTTGAGCCATTGACCACTACACTGTGGATGAGTGGTTCAGATCTTAGTGTCCTATGAACCATAGAATCATAGAATGGTAGGGGTTGCAGGGGACCTCTGGAGATCCTAACAGCAGGATCACCCAGGGCATGTTGCACAGGAACAGATCCAGACAGGTCTTGAAAATCTCCAGAGAAGAAGATACCAACAACTTCTCTGGGCATCTTGTTCCAGTGCTCTGTTACTCTCATAGTAAAGAGGTTTTTCCTCAAGCACCACACGTAAAACTAATGCAATGGATTTACTTGCACTGCAGTGTGTGGAGATGCTCAGCCAGGGCTCACAGGAGTTCTTCTGCAGGTGGCTCTGCCACTGCTCCCAGGAAATCCCAGTTACCTTACCAAATGCACAAGCAACCCTGAGAATCACAGAATCACAGAATGATTTGGCTGGAAGAGACCTTCAAGATCATCATGTCCAGCCATTAACCCTACACTGCCAGTGTCCCTAAACCATGTCCCCCAGTACCACATCTACGTGACTCTTAAACACCTCTAGGGATGTGGACTCAACCACCTCCCTGGGCAGCCCATTCCAATGCCTAACCACCCTCTCTGTAAAGAAATTCATCCTGATATCTAACCTAAATTACCCTTGGCGCAACTTGAAGCCATTACCCCTCATCCTGCCATCTTTAACTAGGGCAAAGAGGTCAACCCCCACCTCCCTACAACTTCCCTTCAGGTAGTTGTAGAGAGCAATAAGGTCCCCCCTGAGCCGCCTCTTCACCAGACTAAACAATCCCAGCTCCCTCAGCCTATCCTCATAGGAGAAACTCTCCAGACCCTTCACCAGCTTCGTTGCCCTTCTCTGAACCCGTTCCAGTATCTCAACATCCTTCCTGTAATGAGGGGACCAAAACTGGACACAGTACTCAAGGTGAGGCCTTGAGTAATAAGGTTTATTTCTATATCTAGGCCTATTCCTTTTTCTGTTTTGGATTTTTGCTTTATATTGTTGATTGGTTGGTTGGTTGGTTGGGGTTTTTTTCTCATTTAGGAAGATAGACAGATCTTGTGCTTTGAGCAGCCTGCCTCTGAAAATTTCTGAGCACATCTGCTCACTGAGACAGACTCCCATGGGAGTCCTGTTTCCTGAGCAAAAACTCTTCCAGGAGTGGAAATATGCACTTCTGAAATGGAAGGTGTTTATTTTTCTACTGTACTCCTGAATGAAAACCATAAAGTCAGGATTAAGAGGAAAAGTGTCTATGAGTATTTGTTTCTATCTATTTTTGAGATTTAAAGTAATTTTGTTATTTTTGTGGTGTTAATTACATACACACAATATATGTTACTCAAAAGGATTTACCAATACTTTTGAACTCAAGTGTCTCACTAATTTAGGATAAGATAGAACTCTCTCCAAGAATTAACTAATGTGTTAATTTGCTGCTTCTGCTCAATGTATGTAATTTTGGCTGTTCTTATGTTTAGAATGAAGAATATTCAAAGGACAAAATATTTCCTTGGCAGAAACAATGTATAATTAAAGAAACAGTTATTAACATTTTCATGGTAAAAGAAATAAAGGAATACATTTTTTCTACAGGGAAATTTCAGAACAGTCCATTTCCTTAGCTGTAAATAATACAGTAAAAGCTTGAATAGTATAATGTAAATTGGAACTATTTTTTTTTTTTTATAAATTCAGATCACTATGGGAATGAGATTCATTTCATCTTGCCTGAGTCATTTAAAATTTGGTCATTCAGTACAAGTTAGGTGTCTATACTCTCCATATAATCAATGGACTGAGTGGAGGAGTGAGATCTCCAGAGAGTAATTAATTCATCTTTAACATAGATAATGAGATTAATTTCATCTTAGCTTAAGTATATAAAAATTAGACATTTTTTGCTATTAATCCAAAGAGGAAAACATCTCCAGAGATATATTTATCATGCTTTCATAGATATCTATTTAAAGATTAATTAATTACTCTCTGGAGATCTCACTCCTCCACTCAGTCCATTGATTATATGGAGAGTATAGACACCTAACTTGTACTGAATGTACAATGAAACAGCTTCTGTAATACTCTTATCCAACATATTTGTCCATGAAGGTATAACATAGATAATGAGATTAATTTCATGCTATGTTAAGCATATGGAGGACATGGAGGTGACTCAAGACAGCCAGCATGGCTTTGTTAAGGCCAAGTCCTGTCTGACCAACATAGTGGCTTTCTACAGTGAAGTGATGTCAGTGGACAAGGTGAGATCTTTGGATGTCATCCACATGGACTATAGCAATAGCATGTTTGACATGTTTCCCCATGTGGTGGAATGTTAGGTGGATAAGGAATTGACTGGATGGTCGCATACAGAGGGTAGTGTTAACCTTGATGTCCAGATGGAGATTGGTGATAAGTGGTGTCCTTCAGGAAGCTGTACTGAGCCCATCTTTGCTTAATATCTTCATCAATTATATAGACAGTGCTGCTGGAGCAGACTTTCCCCTTTTGCCTGTGGTGAGAAGGCAGCATGAACCCTGCTAGCCCTCAAAGATGAGTGGTGGAGAATTCCATCTGCAGCCCATGGAGGACCCCACATGGGGGGAGTAGGGAGCAGGGGACTGATCCTGAAGAAGGCCTTGACTCTGAGGGAGACCTATGCTGGAGCGATCCATCACTATGAGGATTACAACCCACAGCAGACATGGGAGAATTCTCCCATGGGAGGGACACCACCTTGCTGCAAGAGAGGACACTGGGGATGTTTCCCCCCTGTGGAGGAAGGAGGAGCAAAAGCAACATGTAATGGACTGAGACTGATGGCAACCCCCATTCTCTGCTCCCCTGAACTGCTGGAGGGCAGGAGGCATCAGAGCTGAGTAAGAGTAGAAAGGAGGGGTGGGAGGAAGGGGGTTTTAAGATCCAATTGTATTAATCACTGTCCTGTTCTTATTCAGTTTGTGAATTAGTAGTGGGTTTGTTTAAATTAAATTTATTTTGTTTTCCCAAGTGGGGTCTGCTTTTTGCATGTGACCATAATTGGAGAGTGAGCCCACTGTCCTTTGTCTCAGCTCTTGAGCCTTTTGTCATATTTTCTCTTCCCCATCTCAGCAGAGGGAGCTAGGAGTGAGTGAGCTGCTGCATGGTTGCTTTGCTGCCAGCTGGGTGAGTTTAAACCACAACTTAAAGACATTGAAAAATGTTACCTAAGAAGGCTGTAGAATTGCCAGCCTGGAGATGGTCATACCCAAGCCAGGTAAGACTCTGAACAACCTACTCTTAACTTTTAAGCTAGCCTGCATTGAGCATGAGATTGGACCAGATGACCTCCAGGAGCTCCTTCCAATCTAAATTATACTATGATTCAGTTTGTCACAGATTGTTCTGAAACACTTGGCATGCTAAAAGTTTTAAGAAATTAACATAGTGTTCCATGAAAGATTTTTTTGGAGTGTGTTTAAGTATATAGTGAACATGACAGCTGGATGAAGATTTCTGTTAAGAAACTGCATTTTCTATGCTCCCCTATTCTGATACAGAATGAAAAAAAAAAAAAAAAAAACCAAAAAAAAAAAAAAACACAACAAAAGAACACTTCTCTAAATTTCCTCAAGACAAAAATTCTGAAAACAGCAGCCATACAATAAAATTGTCAGTAGTGGTCAAAAAGTTTCCCTCTGCATAATCTTCCAAATATTATAATGTTGTCCCAAAATGGAATCCTTACGTCCTTCTTTCCAAAATCTCTAACTAGAGCATGCTGATTGTATCACACTTTTCCTCTACATTACATTCCCTGCTTCAATGAGCAGTATCTTACAGAAATCTGAATCCTAATATTTCTGAATAATTAATTTGTTCAATCATTATCAGTCATGATCATTTTTCTATTTATATTACAGTATGAAGTAAAATACTAAAATGTGCATGCTAGATAATCTGAATTTATATAATAGCTCTGTATGAATGTACAGTAGTGCATTTATTATCATAGTGCCAAAAGCATTACACATTATTTGTATAACTTCTAAAGAGTTTTAAAATATATATATATATTATGAAACATAATGGACCACAGCAGGAAACTGT
>JAOEGS010000458.1:84195-98821 GCA_025447755.1 Corythornis vintsioides | reverse complement strand
CAGGGGGGTTGGACTAGATGATCTTCTAGGTCCCTTCCAACCCCTAATATCTATGAATCTATGAATCTATGAATATGTTTATGTTTAAGAAGCGGTTCATCCCCATTGTATCCATCAAATGCATGTATTTGGGTCTGCTTATAATGCCTGAACTGAACTGAACAGAATGTAGCAATACAGGGCAGAAAAGAGAAGGTAATCTGTGTTTACCAAAGGATGAGATCATTCATTATTTATCAGAGATATGTATGTATAAGTATTTGTGTATGCCTATTCCCTCTCTGGATTTGGAGCATTATGTCCAGAGCACAAAAAATATACTTGCTGTAGTCTTTCTAAATGTAAAACTGCATGGCATCGTCTATGAAAGTGCCTGTATTGGGCCGTGTACTGTGTTGCATATTTTGGCCAGGTATTAGCCAATTAATAATTATAAACCCTCGTGAGGAAAAGTTCCTCAGGTGTTCCTGGGAGAGTGTCACGTGTAGATATGGGCTACATGTCAATATTACTGCTGCTACTATGGTGTATTTTGTTTATGTTGTGCCAATGCGGGAAAAACTACCAGGAAAGCTGATGTAATTCCTCCATGAAACCAGCCGCCAGTGGCCATGGTTACGGCCAGATATAACTCTAGAGTGGGTGGTGAAAAAATAAAGATGGAAGAAGCAATTGTCTAATCATGTATGGATGATAGGTGGGTTTGTAGTGAAGTGGAAGGAAAAATAATGCCATTCATGGTTAAGGCACATTAAATAATGAAATAAACACATTATGTTTTTTTAAAAAAATTGTTGAATGAATGGTTTGATAACTCTTAAAAAATCAATGCTCAAGTTAACAACTTTAATGTTTTTATTTTTACTAAGTTATTTACTTCCACTGGAATTTGAATGTTTTTATTTTATATCACTTTATATCGCTCAGTTAAACAAATGTTTAAGCTTTTAATACATCGTATTTTGTTATATGATTCATTAAACTTATCTAAAAATATTTATAAACACTTTTTACAAAATTAATTATCCTTTTACTTCTGTGAAGCAAGTTTGTAATAAAAAAATGTGTAATTAAACCAAATAAATAAAAACAAATTTGTTTACTTAACTAAATTGTTTAATTATCAGTTGTAATTACTAAATTCATAGATTTACAAATTTTTCTTTTCTTCTTGATTCTTGGGGGTGATTGATGGTTTTTTTTTGAAAATGTATCAACTTCTGTTTTTAAATTTTCCTTCATTTTTTTTAGTTAAGTCTTTACAAGGATCCCAGCCCTGGGGATCTTCAAGAAAAGATGTTTTATTTGGACAAGGAAAAACATAACGGGCCCATTCATTCTGAAGAACTTTGTACCACATCTCTTTCTCTATACATTGGTTGTGGTCCCTTAAAAAATCAAATATCTTATTTTAAATCAAGCAATGTGCACGTGTATATGTAAAAAATTGTTGGTTGATATTATTGACACTTTGTCATCAGAATGAAAAAAAATATTTACCTGGATAAATACATATATTGCATTATATAGGGAGACTAACATTTGAATAAAACAAAATTTCAAATAGAATCAATTCACATATGAATAGATGTGTATCAAAAAAATTGTTAATGTTTTTTTCATAAAACCTTGTGTTAAAACAGCTGAAATTAGTGTAAAAATAAAACAGTCCTAATCCTACACAAAAGCAACAGAGAAAATTATATGGGGTGTTCTGAAAGAGCTCATCAGTTCCACCCAAATGCATGAATAGTGCTGACCAGAAAAATTGACCAATTGTTGGACTGGTTCAATCTTTTTTTTTTTAAAATCTTTTTAAAATACCTTTCTCTTCCCCAAAACCTTTAGGATTTTCAGGCACAGAGGTTTCTTTCAATAAAATTCCCATTTTCCATGGGAAGTATACATTTTTAATCCAAGTTTTGCCCAATAACTATTGTCTATTTTAAGTGCCTATAATTTTCACATTAAAAAAAATAAATTCAAGTGAATTTCTTTGAATCGCTGTTACTTTTGCATCCAATTTTTAAATCCCATATATTTTCAGACTCTCTAGGTTTGGGACTGGTGACTTATATCTGGATCCCAAAAGTACACATCCCAAGGTCAAACTTGTTTCCTAATATTCTTTATAAGTGGCAAGACTCTAGAATCCAGCCACCTGAACCAGCTCAATCATATTCAGTCTGCAAGACTTAATTCCTGAGACCACTGCAAGGTATCCCTTTAGTTCTTGTTGACATGGAAAAGGAAAGAAAAACATTTTGTGAATGTGATCTTTGTCAGTGTGCAGGCACACACCTTATTATTCATAAACACAAAGATTATAGCTCCCTGACTTATGGTCCCCACGCCAGCCTACAGGCAGCAATGTCCTGTGATGTTGCTCTTGGCAACAAACAATTTAAAAAGTAAAATATTGATCCACCATGCCTCCGCCCAGACTGACAGACAGAGCAAAATATAATGTTACTAGCAGTGTAGTTATTTGCTCAACATTGCTGAGCCCATGGGCCCAGTCAGTGTCGATGGCCATTGCATTAATGTTTTGCATATTGGCTATAAATATTACAATATAAATTGTCCATGATGCTGGGGGCTGTGCTGTGATATATAGATGTGCTCAGGTAGACAAAGCATGCAACATTAATGCCACCTATAAAAAAGAGTTAGAAAAAGTAAAGAAACAAAGGTCTGGAAAATATACCTCATATGTATAATTTTATATGTACTCTATAAGTGCCCATATGAGAAACCACAGAGTCTTACAACAAATGCAATTTATTATTCACATCTGACTGCTTTTCTTGAATTCTGATCAGTAATCCATCTTCCCTGGGATTACATTTTAATGTTTCTAACTCTACCTAGCTTTCAACAAATGGTTTAAGAACAAGTTTTCCAGCTCCCTCTTCAAATGTGGGCTTTATTCCATATAATTACAATTTCCTGAGGTCTGCAATGAGTAATATTTAATTCTGGAACAGTTGCAGGTACAAAATCCATCACAGAACAACTTATTCAGGCTGCAACAGAAAACCAGAAATCACAATTAGAAAAGATCTAAATACCATTTTTTGGGGTTGTTTTTTTTTTTTCTCTTTATTTTCCTGGTGCTAAATCTTAGGTATAATATAGAATTTATATATAAAAACAAAACAAGCACAAACAAAACAAAACACAAAAACAGATTCTATTCTGTATGGAAAAAATAGCATTCTTACCAAAAAGCTAAAATCATTGAAAACTTTTTGGCTGTTGCCAGATAGATGCCAGCACACCAAAAGGCTGTGCCACCATTTATTGAGACCTGAACAGACTGAAGAGTTGAACCTAATGAAATTTAGCAAGGACAAGTGTAGTGTTCTGCACCTGGGGAGAAATGACCCCAGGTACCAGTATAGGTTAGAGATTGACCTGCTGAAAAGCAGCTCCTCATAGTTCTGGTGGACAATAAGTTATCCAAGGGACAGCAATGTGCCCTTGGAGCCAAGAAGGCAAATGGTATCCCTGGGGTGTATTAAGAAGAGTGTGGCCAGCAGCTCAAGGATGGTTGTCCTTCCTCTCTGCTCTGGTAAGGCCACATCTGTAGTATGGTGCCCAGTTCTTGGGTCCCCAGTTCAGGAGAGGGAAATACTAGAGAGAGCCCAGTGGAGCTATGAGGATCATTAAAGGACTGGAACATCTCTCATGAGGAAAGGCTGAGAGCCCTGGTGCTGTTTAGCCTGGAAAAGAGAAGGCTGAGAGGGGATCTTACTAATGTTTGGAGGATATGATAAAGGTCAGCAAAATCCCAAGTACCACGGAGCAGATTAAATGGGTCATGATTATTATTTCTCATAATGGAAGAACTAAAGAATTGCCAGTGAATTTATTCAGAGAAATTTTAAAAGCAAGCAGAAGGAAGCCCTTTGTCATATAGCATGGAATAGCATCATACTATTCACTGACAGCCTGTGGTGAGAGTCACCCATAGGAAAAAAAGGTTTAGAAAGTGATTGACTGAGTGAACATCAGATGGGTGGCACCTCTGTATGATCATCTGCATGCAGCTCTCATGCCCAAAGCCCCAAAGCAGCTGATTTCTGTCAGCTGAGGAGTACAGCAAATTCAAGGTCACTCTGTTCACATCCTTTTCCTGTCACCCTTTTCCTCAGCATCTGCCACAGGTCATGATGAGAGACAGCGGGAGACATTTCTAGACTGACCCAAATAGTAGCATTCAAGAGTCAGAATGTATATTCTTTTGGACACTGGTACAACTATTTTGCTGTAAAGTGACTGAACATGGAGGGAAGAATAACCCAGCAACCACTCTGGAGGGTGGAGGCCTCTCTTAAGCTCTTGGTCCTTTCTGCCAATCCCCCAAAGGGACAGCTTGGCCCATTTAAGAGGGCACTAGGGATTTATATTTGTGAATCTGCATCAGTCCCTGAGAAATCAGGATGTATATATGCACAGACTGTACTTATGCACCACTCTTTTGGGATGAGCTGGATACCAGATTCTGGTTTTGCCAGAATAAAGAAATTACCATATATTTTATCTCATCATCCTATAAAAATATACAAGATTGAGCAAGTGCAGGAGGGGAGGCAGAGGCAGGGCAGGGTTTCACTCCCAGCTCACAATCCAGACAGCCACCTTTGAGTGGACACCATAGAGGCAGTACTGCACAGCATCTTATCAGAAAACACAGTGAGCAGAGGATTTGGGGATTTTGCTGACTGGGCTCCTGCCTCTTATGCTTAGAGGACAAAGTTGTTCCATGCTTTGCCCTTCTCTTCCCTCCTGGAGTAATGTCCCTGGACCCATGTGTGCTGAAAAGGTGAAAAAGCAGGTTGGATGGCAACGCCAGGTAACTAGTCAGAGGTATTCACAAACAAAGATGATTGATGGCTCCTATTGCTCCTTGTTTTTTTGGGAGGCCGGTTAAAATAAAGCTGACATGATGTTGAAATAGTCATTACCCCATTTTCTGCCAGAATTCCTGGAAATGCAGCTCATAAAACACACTGAATCATAGAAAAGTCTTCAAGGATTCAGCACGAGATGGCAAAATTAATCCTGTCGGCATTGGCATCTATTTTTGCAGTAATGATGAAACCATACTCCTTCAAGGCTTCTGGAAGTTAAAGACTTTAATTCAATGAGAACCTGACTCTGCAATCCAGTCATGTTGAGTAACACTTCAGAGGGATTTCACCATGACAGCTTGCACAAAAATAATATTGTTTTGCTATGAATCGGGCCAGCAGAACTGATCTTTTCATTTTTGTCACTGCTGCTGTAATTTTCAAGTTGGCAATCAGAAACAATATGAAGTGTCAAGCAAAATATTTTGCATCCCTTATTCGATAGTATTTAGAAACTACATTCCATGCCAGCTTGGGGAACCCATTTCTTAAAGTAAGAAAAGTCAGTAATACACTGTACTTTCAGACAAAGAAAATCAAATGCAGGGCACTCCACTTGTAGATTGTCATGGAAGCAGAAAGATGAGAGGTTGCATGGTACAAAACTGCCAAAATTATTATTATCAAAATCCAGCTTTTACTGTTAACACATCCACACCCTTTTTTCTCCTTTCTTAGCTCTTTTTAAAGACTAAATAGCATCATATTCTATAAGTGGAAACAAATTTTACACAGATGTTCTGAATGTGGTTTATTTCTTCTTAAAGCATCCTGTAAACCACACTACTTTAACATTACACTCTGTAAGTGGAAATAACCTTTACACAGATGTTCTGAATGGGGTTTATTTCTTCTCAAAGCACCCTGTAAAACACACTACCTTTTCCCATAGTTCTCAAAGGAGCCATCTAAGGGGCCACCTCCTATGGAAGGGAACCAGAAGATTTTGGATGTTCTTAACCAGTGTGGTGGCAGTGGCAGTATGGGTACCACACTCGGGTTGTGAGGGGACAGATCAGAGGGTTCAGAGAGAAAAGGGATCATGACTGTGGTGAATGAGGGAGCACTGATGCTCTTGTTGGCTCTTCTAGAAGGCCAAGTTTATGTCTGCTCACCTCAGCCCCATGGGTGGGAAATAAAGTGTTCAAAGCACACCACAGCTAATAAGAGCTTTTTTTTCAGAAAACATATTTCCTGATGTGTTCTGCAGAATTCAGCTCTGTCTTCTTTAATGTCATTGGTGTTTGTAGCTATAAAATTCCTCATTGTGAGCCTTTTAATGCAAGCTAGACTTTTATACAAAACCAGTAATAGTCACTGTTCACCTCATAAATATATGAAGCAACTGATATTTTATGATGTTATCAATGCCTCGTCAAGCATTACTGTATTCCTTGTAAACACATATCCTTTATTTGGTTAGGACAATAACAGTGCCACATGCCAGACTTACAATTAAATCCCAGTTCTCCCATTTGTAATGGGCTGTAACAGATGTTTTATACTCAAAGACTATCCTGCATTCCATCTTATTTGCTAAACACCACCAAAACTCTATATTATTGATCTGTACTAGTTTTCCCTCATTGCCTTTCAAATTACCACACAGAAAGCACTTTGCTCCAGAATCAGGAGTAGCTGTTGGGAGGTGAGTGATTTATATCCTGGCACAAAAAATAACTGAGAATCACATCAATGATTTAAAATTAAGCCAGTGGAGAGAAGGGGAAGAACAAGAGAAGAAGAAGAATGAAGAACAAGAGAAGAAAAAGAAGAAAAAGAAGAAAAGAAGAAAAAAAGAAAAGAACTCTCATAAATTGCAAAGACATCATCATGAAGCTCCTCCAGTCTAAAAACACCTTGCACTTTAGCAGCCTGTAGTAGAGCTGCCACCTCTGCCCAGGGCAGCCACCAGGTCAGCAGAGCCTCATGCTCTCATGCCAAGGGTGGTCTGCTGCCAAAGCTAAGCTTGAAGTACAGATCCAGGGGTGGTTTTAGTGGTCACACTGATTCACCATGGAAATGCCACCTCAGCTACAGCTGTGCTTCATTGAAGCTTCAGAGAGCCTTCAGGAAGTATTTGCCACCCATCAGTCACATGGAAACTTCTGACATTGCCAGTGATGAAGGTGGGCCATGAGCTTTCAGAAAGTGCCTCTCCTTTTTCACCTTGTCTTACATGTTGTGGAGTAAGACCAGAAGAAGCCAAATTAATCACAGTTCATCTAGTTTCATTTAATTTGGTTCTTTCAGGAATAAGCTCATTATATCTTACAGAAAATTCTGTGTTTAGCTCAGCCAGGGGTCTAACAAACATATTCTCTTCTAAACAGCCTACCAGCAAGATGGATGTATCAGGCAGCAACTTTGGATCTGCCACAAGCTCCTGACTTGTTCACGTGAAACCTTGGCTTCGAGCACCATTTACTTCCCATCTGGTTTCTAGAAAGCTGGTTAAAAGTTAAAAGCTCAAGATTATAAAGCCTTGTCTCTAATACACATAAGCCACCAATCAACTGGTATAAACATCACCCTGTTTGTACATACCTGGGCTGGATATCACCATGTGGGTGAGATAAGGTTACAACATGTTTTCAGGCAGGTAAGAGGTCTCTTTCTGTGATTTTATTAGGTTTCATTGACTAAAGCTTTGACCATTCCCAATTGGGAAGCTGGAACCCAGATAAAAATGGCTACTATCACAAATCAAGAAAGTAGATATTTCCCCTAATATTTAGTGGGATTCAACTAGGTAGAATAAACCTGAAATAAATATAATACAGATATGTGGAGAATATCTGTTCATAAACAGGACTGTAATTTTATTCGTCATTTTCTTACAAAATTGTGCGTTTGATTTTGTGGTATTTGATTAAGAAGTGCATTTATTAACAACAACAACAACAACAACACATTTCTCTTTTGCATGCTTTTATGATTCGTAAAACTCTCTCACTCCTTCAGTGCTTTCAGCCAAGATGCTAATTGATTTTTCAGTGGTAACTGTTCATTTTCTCATTCCTTCTTTGACTGTGCAGACCCAAACAACAATATTTGTTGTACTCTAGGTGATTTACAGATAAAAAACTTACTGACCTCGTTTATCAAACCCATTTTCCTCTGAATATATGTCATTCTGATTTTACTGCTGATTCATATTGAATGAGTTCATATTCTACATAGAAACTATAGACTGTTAACCATGTTCTCATCATACTTAGAAGACAGACACTGCAGAGGAGATCTGCATTCTATTCACTATGCAGTATTACATATTGCAATATGAAATTTTGATATGTAATTATGCAATAGTATGCTAAATATATACCATTGTGAGACTGTTAAAAAAAATCCAGTGTTATTGGATAAAGTTTGCTCAGTACTTGGGTAGCATCTGGAGGGTTATGCTGTACTTTGGAAATCCATTTAGGTGCAGCTTAGTCCTGATCACACTATACTACCAGGCCACCTCTGCCACATGTTATTCATCTCCCTTTGCCATCTTTCCCACTTACTACCTGCCAAAATGGTGCCATATCCTCTTTATTCTAAAGAGGTCTTGATTTTCTCTATCCCTCCCTCTCACCATAAATCACCTTCCTGACTTCACACTAACCACAGCATCTCCAGCTTGATGTGTTACTGGTAAAATCACTTGAGATGTATCTATCTGATTTTCATGGAGAAAATCAAACAAGCAAAACTTGCTTCTGAGTTCAGATTTGGGGCCAACTGAGACTGAGTCAGTCCTGATTCAATTCCAGTTCAAGTTCAATCAAACTTCAAAGGTTTAGGGTTAGTCATGGTGCCTGAAGATGTTGGGTTTTAGCTTGGTTTTTACTCAACTCCTTGAATTTAAAACCCAATTCTATTGAGGAAGACAATTCTGTGCCCTGATTTTGGGGTCTGGGATGGAGGTTTTTATGATTGTGAAATTTCAGCTGATAATGTTTTGAGAATTCTATAGGACCTTAGTACTGATTATTATGTGAGTTTAGACAAATTATCCCATCCTTCATTTAGGTAAACCCTAATTTTATAACTAAAAATTACAACAATGGAAATTGTTGTTACAAAGGGAAGAAAAAATAAGTCAGAAGGTGCTGTGGGTACTTTCTAAGTAAACAACATTGAGAAACCCTTAGAAGAAACTCTTTTGCCACTAACTTCAAGTGAGCTGAGATTTCATCTTTTTGGTCGTCCTACCTGAGACAGAGGTTTGCTCACAGAAACAGGGCCAGAGAAACACCACTGCAAAACCATTACAGGAAAGGATTACTACACATGAGCAGGTTTACATCAGGTGATAACTCAAACACATGGCCTGTATAGATTCAGGCACTTGACAAGAAGTGAACAAATGGCAGGGAAAATAAAAGCACATTTTCCCTCTGAATTTTTAATTATATCTCAATGGCTCCTCAGTATAGAAAACAAGAGTAATGATTTCTTAACACAAGACCAGAGCATTCCACTTTCTGCTAAATTAGCTGAGAATGGGAATTTCCATCTTGTTGCCCTACTGGGCATAAAGGAAGGATTGTACTTTGTGATGTGGACCAGCTGTCACAGTAAAGCCATTTGTGTAAATGTGGCACTGTCTCTCTTTGCCAACACAGTTAAAAGCTGTTCATCTTTCCACTTTTTTTTCAGTGGTCTAACTGGAGCCCAGTCCAAAAAATGATCTGCATACCATTGTCTTCTACCTATCTGAATGTTGGAAGAGAGTATAAACATCAGCAAGGTATTACAAACGTTAGCAAGTACTGCTAGGGAAAAAAAAAAAAAGTTTAGAAATTGTCACAGGCAGAGATGAGAAAAGCTTAGTAACTCGTACTTCCAGTTCTGTTCTAAGTTCTTCAAACTAAACTTCCTCCACTAAACATGAATAGTCTCCAAGTATTGACATTTACAGCCCAGATTCATTCAGAGGCTTTGTAAATCTAAAGAGGAAAACTCCTGTGATAGAAAGTTCAACAGGTATGTGGAATTGAAAACAGGCATGTTGCAGATAATACAATTACCTTAGTAATTTACAATTTTTACAATATTAAGAAAGAAAGGATAGAGGAATAGACATCATAAACTAGGAAATAAAATGAAAGGACAACATACAGGGCAAGTCATCCGTGTCTGAGGTAGGAAAATCCTGGGTCAAAGGAAGACCCAGCCTTACAGGAGAGATGTCTCAAGGAAGGTGCAGTGGAACAACTGGGAAAGAAGAGCTCAGCCTAGAAAAGAGTCTCTGGAGAGCTCAGCATAGTAACAAAAACATGCACTCATGCTGTATAAAAAAAATGTCTGGTATGAGGGCATCTCAACTATCTTCAAATTCAAGAAAACCCTCTCAGCTAAAGAGCAGAGAAAGTGCAAAAATGGGAGGAGGGGGAAGTGCTTTGCTGTTAGGTGTGGTTTTCCTTTAAACATTAATTCATCTCAAACTCAGCATTTCTTCAATTTTCTTGCAGTCATTAGCACCGGATGCCAGGAATGCAAATGAGCAGCTGCCCTTCCCAGCCCCTGTTCTGGATTTTACATAGCTGAGAGAATCTTTAGACCTTAGAGCATATTTATTCTTTGATTTCTTTTGCTAAAACAGACTGCAGCCTGGGTAAACACTGAAGAGGGCACCCAGCCAAGTGGATTGTCTACATAGGCAGCTTTTTGTTTCTCCAGCCTTCATTCACATTTACAGCTGAGCAGTTAGAAGCAGTGGATGCACCCTGGAGAATCCCTTTCAATCCATGCAAACAAAGCTGAAATCTGTGAAGTCTCCTTCTCACGTCCAGATTCAATCAGTTTAATTGTCCGAATATATATCAGAGATGATCTGGGCAACCTATTGAATGGTCTGTCAAAAGCACTCACCACTATCCCAGTCCCATGAGGGCCAGATCTGATCTCAGGCCAGTTTATGCTAGTGAAGGTTTTTTTAGTACTAGCAAAGTTTCTTCTGATGTATATCTATGTACAAGTTGAATCAGACTGACCTAAGGCCAAGGTGTTGGTACTCAAAGGTTCATGTTGAAAAGACCTTCATTTAGCATCAAAATACTTGAAATTTTCTTTCTGTTAAGTGTGTTGGTATTTCCTGTTGTCAATCTAATGAAATACAGATTAGTGGTTAATCTAATGGCTGATCCAATGTTGAGAACATGTGATGGAGATTGATGAATCACTGCTTTAGGGACTATCTCAGAGAGTTTGTCATACCATATCTCACCTGTCACATTGGCTTGAGCTCATACTGCAGTCCAACTCACACTCATAATTCTTGTCCATTTGATATTGCTCTGCCCAAAGTCTCCAATGGGCTGAGAAAACCCATAAATACTTAAATATACACAATTACATAACCCACATTTTATGAGTAGCCTCTACCTGTCCTGTAGCTGACTTTGTAATGGACAGTAAACAAATACAAAAAGAGAATTGGCATTTCCTAATTTTAAATAATTTAAATCATTTTAGTGAAATATTACCATTTGGCTTTATGTACAATGATTCTATATTCATAGAGATTTCTTTCATGTAGCACTTCCTTAGCAACCTGAAGTCCATGGGAGGGCTGAATAATTGCACTCTCCAAGGAAATAGATTTCCTATTTTAGCTTTATTGAGACTGCAAATAGAAATCAACTGCTGATCAAAAGCTGAATTTTGCCAAGCCTGCAACTTGAATCAATAGATGCCCCTGTTCAGATGGATGAATGAAATGTACTTGTGGTAGATCCATTTATTTTGTTTTATTTGTAACAGCAGATTACAGTCTGAAGCTACTCAGAAGTTTAGAGGAAGAGACAGTGGTGAGGAGTTCATACAGCTGAGACTGGTAAACCTGTATCTACCTCCTCTCACTGAGTCACATGTTCTACTAGTCTAGAAATACTGAAGACAAATTTATTGACACTATCTGAAGTGAGGTGAATCAAGGAAGAGAAGCACAATATAGCTATTTTTAGGTTCTCAAGTTGTATATAAGTTCATGTGCCTAAATATATACCTATCTTGCTTCAGTTTTGTGAGACTAGACTTAATAATATTATATAAAATTTTGCAGAGAAAAGAGAATACAGGGAAGAGGTGAAATTGATAGCTGTTTATCTTTTTTCTTACATGGTATGGTTGATAATGTTTAAGCATGGTATAATATTATAATTGAAAGCTTAATATTAGAAAAACTATAGAAATAGGGGAAAGGAAAGAAGGCCAATTTACTTTAACTCAGACATTATTTATATATTGTTTTTTCAGCTGAAGTAAACTAATACTTAGCATCAACACTGTAATGACCCTATTTTCCTAAGGCTTTATTTCCTGGCGTCCCAAAACAAAAGGGTTAAGTGTCTTTTTCTTCCTGCTGCCCTTTGTTAGGGTCACAAACAATTGATCACAGGATCCTACAGAGCAAAAGGATCATGACAAATGTGTCAAACTTGGAACGTGTCTCCATGAGACATCTATCAGAAGGAGAGTATTCCATCATGTCTGCTTGAATCCATATTAATGCAGAAAACTAGAATTTTTAGTCATTCTTCTTAGTAGGCTGTGCCTTTTGACAGACAAATAATCTTATGTTACCCCCTTGTACACTACAACTGATCTACAAATACAATGTTTAGCATAGTTTCTAAGCTTATACTGTTTAGCAGAACTTCCTAGTGACTATTTTTGCCAATTTTTCTCTGGGGGATTTTATTTTGGTAGCATTAATTGACTCTTTTTGTCTCAGTATGTACCTTTGCAGTGTAGTTAAATCAAAGGTCTAAGGCCAGCCTCAAGTTCAGGTTTCTCTTCAACTCCCCTGCCCACATGAGAAAGCTCAGGCTTGGGCTACACCTTTGCACTAGTTCAAACTTGGAGCTAATTGCACCAGTAAAGAATTGAGCACAGCATCTCATCAAACAGCCACATGCTGGGCAACAAGATCACAAACTCATGGGACACAAGAGGCACCAGGAGCTGCTGGGTTGCAGAGCATGTAAGCATGCAAGAGTCAGGGAATATGTCAGGCTTTAGCTCACTGCTCAACCCTGGCATTTTAGGAAGCAGTGTAGGAACAGCCAGTATCAGTATCTCATTTTTTCCAATGCACTAATAAATTTGAGAGTATAGCCATACTGGTGCAGTGCAGCATCAACACACAGAAAGTACTGGCTGAGATCCCAAAGCACTACAGATGGCTTAGTACTGCGTATGGGAGCACAGAGCAGTGTTGCACACCATGGGACATGTAGCTCCTAGATTGGAGATGGGCTTGATGTGCTTCAGTTTGGAAGCAACAAGCTGGTATCTGTTTGCTGTGGTCCATGCAGACACAGCCCAGGACTGCTATGTCATCTCTCTCCAGCAGGGCTGCAGGAGGCAACTGCTTCCAGTCCTTCCTCAGCCATTAACAGGGAGTAGAGAAGCCTTTGAAACTGAGTTACTGCCAGAACTGCTAACAACAGCTATTGAAATCCTTGCCAAAGATGTTTTTTTTATGCTTAGGGATGCACACTCAACAGCAGGTAGGGGAACGAAGATGACACAAAAACAATGAAAAAAGATAGGCCATTTGTTTCCTTACAAGAAATAGTAAAAGTGATTATTTCTCGGGTTGTTCAGCAGTTCAGGATTGTGTCATTTTAAATAAACTGTTTTTAAATCAATATAAACTAGGGTCAGTTCTTATATGAACACTCAGATCTTTTTATTATTATTATTAGACAAATAGGCAGATGGATGCAAAATCAACAGGAACATGAAGTGAGCAATTCTGCTAAATGCATCTTTTAGTGGCTTGTTTGTTTGTTTGTTTGTTTTTCTTTGATGAAGTTTGACTGCATTTTAAAAAGGTATCATATTAAAGAAGGCACAATATTAATAAATTGGCTGACTCTATAGAAACAGGTTTTTCCTTCTGGTGGAAACTACTTTTTTTTTTAATTATTATTTTCTTCAGTACTTAATTTATTAAAGGGAGAAAAAAACTGAGTCTGCTTCTTATTTGCTGCTAAATAAAAATAATTTTTAAAAAATCACTGTCTTCCAAAAAAGTAATATTTGGTAGTATTGTCTAGGTGAGACAGTACAACAGGAAAGGTTTCTTCTACTTGTCTGATGTCTGCCTGTGAAATTACTTCTATCATCTCTTTATTCCTTAGTTTCCCCAGCTGAATTTGTGAAGTACTTGAAAATGCATTGATGAAAAAACCTCCTTTTTGCCTTTACCATGAGAATCCACTGAAGACAACCAGGTTGGACAAATGTCACTGGTGGAAAAATTTGCCTTTCATACAGTTAAAGAAAAAAAGATCAGTGCTGATATGCAAATAAAAATGAGTACAGTCTGCCTTTCAATTCTGAGGCTGAAATTGTAATTTTGGCAGCTGAGAAACCCAAACAACACTTTTGCCTTGAAAATAAATGAGACAAAACCATAGATGCTCTACTGCTATTTGTACTATTGTTTCTCACTGTAAAAAAGATATTTTGGGTCACAGAACATGATGAAATGCATCTAATCATGTTATAAAGGACCCCCAAATATACACAGAGTAGTTCACAGAGTAGTATAAGATGTTATCATGCATTTAAGTTCAGGAAGCTAAAAAAAGTACTGTTGTTCTCCTCTGCATCCTTTAGAATCACAGAATCATAGAGTGTTTAGGGCTGGAAGGGAGCTCCAAAGGGCATCTAGTGCAGCCCCCCTGCAGGGAGCAGGGACA
>JAOEGS010000458.1:70399-80878 GCA_025447755.1 Corythornis vintsioides | reverse complement strand
AAGGGAAAGAACTTCTTCCTGAGATCCAGTCTAAATCTCCTCTGCTCTCATTTAAACCCATTACCCCTCATCCTTTCGCTACAGGCCCTTGGAAAAAAAGCCCCTTTATTCCCTCTATATGTAGCATTGGCTCTGATTTCTCTCTTCACTCACAAAGGTGAGTGAAAACATGTTTCTAGCTGGATCTAGGGAGCAGGACTATGGGACTTGAAAGCTGGGGGGGTCCTGGGAACAGGAGGAAGATAATGATGCAGGCACAATCAAGGGCTCTTCCCATTTCTTTCTTTCTCCTTACTTTTAGTGTCCCTAAAAGTCCCACTTCCACTGAGGTGAAACTTGACCACAAGTCCCACATACACACACACCCTGTCATGGCACATATTTACTCACAGCCCTCTGAACAATCTCCTCAGCTCCCTGTTCACATCCATCATGTTCTTTGCCTATTCCCACAGTAGTGCTGCTTCTACATCTCTAGCTGGAAGTGCTCAGCAGAGACACTGCTGGTGCTGACCAGTGGGATGTGCTGGCAGAGCAAGATCTTGCTGTAGACAAAGCTGTGGGAGCTTTTGCCACCTCAGTTGAGCTCTAGCAATGGTTTCAATAAGCAAGATAAAGCTCTGGTGCTCCTGTGAGCTCAGTGTTTCTCCAGAAACTGAGCTGTTTGCAGTTTCACAGGCTGTGCACACCAGCATCACTGGGGGACTCACCCTGTCCCCTTCTGTCATCTTCTCCATGTCCTGACAGTGACACAGATAATAGACTGGGCTACACTCCCCATGCACTTGGCATGTCATTCTTCACCTGTTTCAAGTCTACCATGGGCCATTCCTACCATGGGCCTGATTCTTAAGAGTGCTCAGTAGTGACAGTAAGTCCTGAAAATCTACACCATAATGAACTGCAGGTTTGGCTTGGCAAGGAGAACACAGTTTTATTGCTTTAACAAAGGATAACTTGAAGCTGGACATATAGTAGGTTCCCAACTCCTCCTTCTGCTTAAATTTCTTATATATTCTATGTAGCTTCTGGTATTAAAGCAGTTATGACACAAGGAAGGATTTTTGTTTTGTTTTGTTTTGTCTTAATGAGGAATGTCTCAGAGTAGTGAGTGAGTCACTTAATATGGCTTTTGAAAATATACTGCCACAGCAAGACACTTGGAGATACAGGGGTTTCTTCATTTCCTTCCCCTCCCACCCTCTTTCTCAGTTTGTAATTTCTCTGGCAGATGAGCTGAAAATCAAAATCTTACTGCTGGAGGGAATATACTGTACATCTGTTTCCAAGTTCAGAAATTATTGAGATCATATTCTTTCTACATCTACAAAGACATTCCCTTGTTCTAACAAAGACTAATGCCAGTTCTGTCTTGTTCCTGCTGTACATAGTTATGTTATTGCTGTTTATATTTCCCTTATTACTTTTGAAAATTATTGCACTTCATCTTGATCATCAAATTGGTGCGACACACAACACCATGTAGCTGCTTAATTATGCATGTGAGTGTTCAGTTTATCAAAACTACACCTTTCATGTACAAGTCTCTATTAAAGGAAAGTGCTCCATGTAGTGGTCTTGTGAGATACATCCCTGCATGTCTTTGCAGCTACCTGCACCACAGTGTCACAACATTCACATCACAACCTGCAACAGTGTGCCACCATGAAATGCAATAAGAAGATAGGGAGATGCTGCTCTCATGTCATGCTGGCATTATCTACTATAAAATCTGTAGCAGACACATTTCTCCAAGCACAGGACTTACTGCTTCAAAACCAGACTTATCATGGAGCCCAGGACTGATGAAAGAGCTTTTGGGTGCACTTCTGAATGTTCATCAAGCTCAAGACAAATTAATTCTCTGGTGCAATGACCAAGCATTCAGAGTTCAGACCAAACTGGACTCCATATCAAAAATCCCCCCAGGTGATATTCCTGATGGTTTCAGTATATACCTAATGATTGAATATTCCCTTTACTCCAAAAGTTGTCTCTATGGACATGGCAGGACAGTGCATAGAGCCAACACTGCCAAATTCTGTCTTGTAGGTACTGTGAGAAGAGATTGAGACATTCTGATTGCTTCTTACATCTTTCAGCATTATGTGGTCAAAATATAAAGAAGCAGCCATGTGAATTCAGTGTTTTGACTGTCTATATTATGTAGACTGGAGGATTACTTGTCAGATAGCACTGCTTCCTTTGATTTCTGTATTATGTAGTCTGTTCTCTTGGACAAGGAATGATATGCTTCTTAAACTATGCTTCTGCAAAGAAGACCTAAATGATTTACTTCTTTGGCTCATTTAGCTTGTCCTTGCTGTCGAGAAAGGACACTACTGTTTATGAGTTAAATGTCCACTTCAGCTGATAGTGAATGCCAAAGAGCATGGCTTCATCTCTATTTTGTCCACATTTCATATTAAATTTCCTTATAGATTAAAACTTAAGTAAAATGCTTAAATCACTGCAAAACTGTTTTATTGCACTGGCCTGTGAGTAGAATAATGCTGCAAATGGCAGATGGGCAGAACAAAGAGCTAGAATACAGCAAAGGCAAGTCAGATAATGACATAAGGATGAGCAAAGCTGCAGCACAAGAGGCTGTGGAACAATTTGAGCAGTAAGTTGCAGGAAGGTAAAAAGACATGATGACTAAAATTTTTTTTCTCAGTGAGGGTGCCAGAGCCTGGAAGGGGCTGCCCAGGGAGGTTATGGAGTCTTCTGCTCTGGAGACATTCCAGACCCACCTGGATCTGTTCCTGGGTGACTTGGTCTAGGTGCCCCTGCTCTGGAAGGGGGGTTGGACTAGATGATCTTCTAGGTCCCTTCCAACCCCTGACATTCTATGATTCTATGATTCTATGTCATTGTCCTACAGAGGAGTGTTTAAGGACCAGATTAAGGACACTTCCCAATGCACTGATAAATTTCTTTTAGTGAATTATGGTGTAAAATAGTCAGTTTTCCCATAACCATTATTGCCTTTCTCTGTGCAATTACAGGTAGCACATTAAGACATCGTGCAAAGCGACTTCCAATGCTCAGTGGGTTTTAGCTGTGGATTTCCCCTTCTTCTCAAAGCCAGCCCTGTCCCATCCTGACAAGTTGTATTAGCATGATGCCTGCCAATAACTCATATTCTACCTTTAAAATCCCTTAATTTCAGATGCTACCCGTAATTCCTTATTTTCTGATAGTTGCAACATTGGGATTTTTTAAGTAATTAAACTAGCTGTGTATTCATTGCCCTTGTGATAGAACTTTCTCTTTGGTAGGCACCTTACATTTAATAACCCAAATTCAGTTCATCTACAACTATATAAATGTCACTCTTATGTTGTATGTACTTTCCTGCTCTTAACAATCAAGTTAGATTCTAACTTCTGGGTTAGAACTGTTTTAATGATAGCTTTGGTGTCTTTAGTTTTAGGAAACTCATATAATAGATTATCTCCATTTTTTCTTGGCATTTGTATAGAATCCTTTCCTACTAATTGCAGAAAAGCAGGATTCTGTACTAACCTTATTATTTACACCATGAAAGCAGATTGGGAACATGATTGTTGCTTCCTTTTACTCCTATAAACAAGAAAATCTATCCAATTGCTAGACTGGATTTATAGTGATTCATAATGGACTAATCATTAATACAACTCTACCAATTAACAATTTTACACTAGGGATTAATTTGTCTTCTGACATTTAGGACACATGTTGCACTTAGCAAGGGTATATATGGGTACTCATTAATGTAACCTGACAATCAATACCAAAGATGAGCTCAAAGTCTTTCAGTGAAAATCCACCAGTACTCATAATCACCTCTGTAGAAAACAATCATAAAAAATATACTCTTAGCAGTTGCTGCCTTCAGTATTTTACATATTAGCTGCACTAGTGGTT
This sequence comes from Corythornis vintsioides, assembly GCA_025447755.1. NCBI lineage: Eukaryota > Metazoa > Chordata > Aves > Coraciiformes > Alcedinidae > Corythornis > Corythornis vintsioides. Next base: position 76,969 of record JAOEGS010000458.1, on the reverse strand, counting down.
TATATCATAAAAGGTCATTAGCCTTAAAATATTGTCATTTCCAAAAACCTCTATCCATCAAAGCAGAATGAGTGGAGTGTTTCTACAAGACTGCATCCTTTAAAGCCCTGATCCTGCAAATGCTTGACTTTGGTGACACTTGAATGTGGCTATAACTCATGTTTCTAAGGTTAAGCATATTCATGTCCACTGGGTCACTCCTTAGCTCCTAAGCATCTTGAAGCAGGAATATAGCTAGAGATGAGTATACCTCTGGGAATAAATTTTCACTGATGTGCTTCCATGCACAGTATATAAAGAATCAATGATGTATGTATATATTTTTTTTTTCTTATAATGAAAATAAATCCATCTGGTGTTCTCAGTGAGACTAGCTTACCACCAGTACATCACAGCTAAATTAATCACAGACTCACAGAATTATAGGGGTTGGAAGGGATGTCCAACCCCCCTGCCAAAGCAGGATCACCTAGAAGAGGCTGCACAGGTAAATGTCCAGGCAAGTTTTGAATACCTCCAGGGAAGGAGACTAGGAGACTCCCAAGCCTCTCTGGGCAGCCTGTCCCAGTGCTCTGTCACTCACAGTGAACAAGTTTTTCCTCATTTGAGGTGGAACTTCCTGTGTTTCACTTTGCTACCATTACCTCTCATTCTATCACAGGGCACAACTGAAAAGAGATTGGCCCCTCCACCCTTCAGATATTTGTAAACATTAATAAGATCCCCTCTCAGTCTTCTCCAGGCCAAACAGCCCCAGGACTCTTTGGAGTCCTCTCTGGACTCTCTCCAGTATTTCCTGGGTGACTTGGTCTAGGTGATCCTGCTCTGGCAGGGGGGTTGGACTAGATGATCTTTCTAGATCCCTTCAACCCCTAACATTCTATGATTTCCCTGTCTCTCTTGAACTGGCCAGCCCACAACTGGACACAGTATTCTAGATGTGACCTCACGAGGGCAGAGTACAGGGGGAAGAGAACCTCCATCAACTTGCTGGTCATATTCTTCTGAATGCACCCCAGGATACTATGGGTCTTCTTGGCTACAAGAGCACATTGCTAGCTCATTGGTAACCTGTTGGCCACCAGAATTCCAAGGTCCTTCTCCATGGGACTGCTTTCCAGCAGTTCAACCCCTAACCTTTACCAGTGCATGGGGTTATTCCTCCCCAGGTGTAGAACTCTACACTTGGCCTTGTTGAACTTCACTAGGTTCCCTTCTGCCCAACTCTTCAGCCTGTCCAGGTCCTGCTGAATAGCAGCACAGCCTTCTGGTGTGTAAAGATGAGCCACGAATCAGCTAAGGCCAGTCCTGTCTCCTCAGACCTCATCCCCATGCCCCATTCTGGTTTCTACCTACAAAAAATATACCCTTTAACTGCATCTCCTCAGGACATATTTAGTGGAGAACATGATTACAAGTTCAAAACCATTTGTTTTATATATTTCAGGTAAATTCCTTCCTATTTTTATAGACTCGTACTGGGATGGAGCTCAAAAAGAGAGGTTTGAATTAAACTGCTACTGTGGTAGCAGGAACAATACAAGCACACAACATGAAAGGACCAGGGCTGTAAAAAACATTAATTGCATATCATTATTAAATATCATTGCAGAAGAACAAACCTGCAGTTCATTCCTTCTCATTCAGCAAAACAGGGAATAACTTCAGTGTCTTGGTATGAGTAAGAAAAGACCTAATTCTGCTCAGTGACTTTACTTTTCAGCTCAGTTCTGCTAACTCACTGCACTGTCTGAAGTCAGCAGCCTGTTTCCCAGGCAGTGTCTGTTTCTAGCAGTGATAACACCCCATGGTTAGAGTCAGTACCAAGGACTGGTGTGCAGACCAAGGCCACTGTTGAATCTTGTGTATCACACTGGGGGTGCAGAAAGTTAAAGGCTGCACCTACAGGGAGGAGTGGACAGGACAGGTGACCCCAAACTGACCAGGGAGCTATTCCAGCCTATATATGTCACATTCAGTACACAAAGCTGAGGGATCAGGAGGGTCTCACCCTCTCTGCCCTCTTGGCTGCTTTGTCAGTTTTGCTCAGCTTGGCTCAGGTTTTCTTCCAATTTCTTCCTCAGAGCATCCGAGGAGGACTCTGTCCATTCTGCCTTTGATCCCAATCTGTGCATTCCTGAACCTGGTCCCAGAATCCAGCTCCTGAACACATCTCCCATCTGCTTCTGGACCTGGTCTGGGACTCCCCCAGTGCCTGCTCCGCAGCATCAGTGGTAATGGTGATGTAATCACCACTGTGTGTGTGTATATTTATACATCTTCCACTTAAAATTATTATTTTGATTTTCATTAAAGCTGTTCTAGTTTCCTTTTCTAATCAATAAGTCTCAAACTTATTCCCTTCCTCTTCTCCTTTGGGGAGGGAGCTTAACATGGGGCATCTGTTATAGGTCTAAGGGGCTGCCCTGACCCTAAACTGTGACACTGCAATTTTTAATTCTAATTAATTCTAATTTAATTCACATTTACTGTTTGTGAGCAACAGTACATACAACAGAAGAGGATCAGGACTGCAGCACATGAGCAGAAGAGCAAGAAATACACAGATTCAGGCAATCACAGAGTTTTCATTCACGTAAAAAATACCTGTACCTACCTGAACACTCTGTTTAAATCGTTAGCCAGGATCTAAAAAATAAAGTTATAGGATTGGTTTCTCTGTTTAAGAGAGAAAAAAGCCAAAAACAACAACAAAAAAAACCACAATAACCTCAGTCTCAGCGTGGCACTGCACACACACACACACACATGCAGACACACACTCCTGCAATGCCAGTGCCAGCTCTGCATTTGCCTCACAGCTGGAGAGCAGAACCAGAGGCTTCAAAACACAACCCAGACAAATTTTGCATGCACAGACACACACAGAAATGTCAAAGGTATGGCTCAGAAATAACCTTCTGAGTTTAATAACCATCCCAATGCTTGGTGCCCAGAGAGTCACCCCATCAGTGCCACCATCGGGGGGATGCCCCAAAACAGTCACTGGAAATATATCTGCTGCTGCCTACCCCACCCACAGGCATCCTCCACTTCATCCTTCACCCCAGACAGTTCCACTGGCCAAGGCACTGCTGGTGCTCTCCCATCAGCAGATATCCATGGCAACCAGTCTCCAGCCCCAGGAGGAGGCAGCCGAGCCGGATTGAAAGTCTCCCTTCTGCTCCTGCCTTCATGGTGACTGGCAAGTGGGTATGTGAGCAATTTCCTCAGCTCCCTCAGATTAGGATGTGCATTTCTACCTCCCTTTGTTCCCTTCTTTCAAATCATCACTGGCACGCTCACCACAGACACCCCCACACTGCTGATGGTTTGTTGCTCACTTGACAAAGACACTGTCTGCTGGCAGTCCTCTTGCAACCACCCTGCTAAAATCAGGGCTCAGTAGGCAAACCTTGCAAAATCCCGACAAACACGGAGGCTCTGGCCATGCCAAGGCTTTTGTTGCACAGCCCTGGGAAACCAGGCAGCCACATAATAAATAAATCCTTATAACACAATTAAAGTGGGGGATCAAATAACCTTAATCATTAGAAAGAGGTTGTTGATGGCGCAGATATTTAGACAGGCTAACAGATTGCACATCATTTCATCTCTCCTTGCCAGAGGAGTCCCAGCAGCTGATTCACACACCAGGGCCTCGTGGCATGGCATCTGAGCCCTTGGTGGGTTTGCAGCAAGATTCCTTTGGTCCACAGACAGCACATTCAGATCTGAGTCTTCACACTGACTGCTGTAGATCTGCAGTATCAGCAGCCCTGGACCAAGCTGGACTGCCAAAGTATTTTGAACTCTATTCGAGGAGTGTTTCCATCTTCATTTGTGAGCAAATAGATTTGGCCATCCAGCTAAATCTGAGTCACAGTTTGGCTTTGTATTCCTTGAATGAAACCCTTTTTGTTTTGCTCCATGGCACTCCTTGCTAGATCCTTGGAAGGAAGGAATGTAGTGGAGTTTGATGGGAAGATAGCACCAGAACATAGTCCTGCTCCACCAATACTACAGCAGTTCAGACACTGATGTTAAACTTCTGTGCTGTGTCCAGGTTTCTTCTGGCTGCTGTTATTACCCTAAAAGAAGCCTGAGAGACAGGCTTTTTACCTTGTTTGGTTTTTTTTTTCCATGGAGAGACCAGTGTCAAAGGCCTCTGGATCTACATTCCCAAGAATCTGCCTTTCCTTTGGCTGCTGAACATAAAACCCTGTTCAACTCTACAATCTTGAAAAAGTCTTTCAGGATTAGTCACTGAATACAAAGTACATTAAAATATATCTATGAAACATCTGTGGTAAATTTAAGAAAAAAAAAATCAATTCATACCTATTTTAATATTATTAATAACTGTCCCCCTCCCACTCCCAAATAAACAGAAGATTAAGATCATCTTCAGTCTGAAGAACCCCTTTACAGTACCTTTCTAAAATCCAAATTCTGACGATTGTAGCAGGTGAGTTCCTGCTCTCTGTGGTGGCTGCATGTTGTGGGTTGGGCATGTGATGGCACAGACATCTTCTTCAGCTGTGCCATGAAAATAGCAACCTATAGCAACATCAAAAACCTGAGTTTTCCACAGACAGATGCAGTGGATGGGCCACATATGTAGCCTATTAATATGGAGAGATGATATATCAGGTTTTCTGCCTCATTCTTCTAAAAAGGTTATTAACTGTCTTACTTACATCTAAGGGGAGAGATTGGCCAGAGCTGTCATCTGTTCCTGTCAGGTTTTTCATACTAGCACTGCAAATTAGGGCTTTGGGGAGTTGGTGAAAAATAAAGATAGGTGGCACAGAGCTGGGAGGGGGGAATGTTGAATGCCATATTTGCTTAGGGTTTAACAAAAATGGGATCAGAGTGGAACTTTTTCCCATTGCAGAGGGCCAGCTTGAATCCCAAGAAACACCTCATTAAACCCTGATGGCTCCACAGCTAAAGATAGATCCTTCATTACAGAAAAAGTGCCCCTGTTAAAAAAAGAGCAGTCTGGCTTGGATGTCCATAGCATTTCCAAGTGACTCCACAAAGGTACAATCCAGTGTCAGCAGACACTAATATCATCCTCTGGTACATTAGATGCAGCTATCATTGGAATCTGGTAGAGATATCATAGCAGTTTTCTCCTACAGGAAGAGACTTTATTAGCCAGGAATACAAGAGCTACAGAAGTGATGAATTTGTGCTCTAGAGATCCAGCTGCAAGAATCCTTCACTTTTGTGGATTTGTTCACTGCATGTTCATATGTTCAAAAACCATTATCAGGCCTTATTTTTCCTGTTGGTTATTTCTTTATGAGATTACAGAATCACAGAATGTCAGGGGTTGGAGGGGACCTAGAAGATCATCCAATCCAACCCCCCCTGCCAGAGCAAGATCACCTAGACCAAGTCACCCAGGAACAGATCCAGGTGGGTCTGGAATGTCTCCAGAGCAGGAGATAACTACTTAGGGATGACTTCTGAAGAGAAGAAATGTAGAAAAGATGAAATAATCAAATCTGGTAAGAGAAGAATTCACATGAGTTAGCCTTAAAAAAAGAGCAACAGTGTTTTAAGAAATTGGCTAAAATCCAGAGCAAATAGCAAAATCATTAACTGCCCAAATTTAGAAGTTCAAACTACAGAACTACCACAGGAGAGTTTATTTCTAGCCAACCCAAGCTTCACTTTCTCCTTTGTTTAGATGGGTCAGGGCAGCTAGAGGCAAAGATTTGTCATTTTATTAATCTGTAAAGTACTATGTACACCTCTTGCCCCATATAAACAGTAGAATATTATTAGCTATAATAGCAGCAACAGACAACTCTTTTGGAAGTTGCTTTTAGGAGATTTCATCCCTACCCAGTTAAGAAAAATAGAATATAAAAAATTAAAAGGAAGCCTAAATATATCAGAGTAAACTACAAATAAGAACTAAGAGAGTTCCCAGGATTTTAATGTTACTCAAAGATTTAGTGTATAACACTTTGTTAAAAAAAGAGCTTTCCCTACCCAGAACCTGGATGCTTCTGCTTGATTCTTCAATGAAGTCATCATAATCTTGTTTTATTATGCCACAGTCTGTTGCCATGAAAATAATTGCCATGTCATAAATTCAGCATTACAACTTTACTGTGAGATGAAGGAAGAGCAAACAGGCTGTGGGGTTAAAAATAGCTGGTGAAGCAAACAAATGTCTTTGAAAGCAGCCACAGAGGATTGAAGGGAAAAGAAACCACCTAAAAGGTAAACAGATGTAGGCAATGACACAAGTCAAAGTTGCCCCCAGTGTGAAAACTCTCCTACACGAGACAAATAAAGAGCATTTAGGTCACAGAAGAGTCATGCCTGCATGAAGGGTGGAACATATGGAATTTTTTTGCTGTTAATTAGGGTGTGCCTATGGCAAGGCCACTGCAGTTGGATTTGCTTCAATTCAGAAATGCTCAGCCCAGCATAATGGTTTGGTTGGAATAGAGAAAAAAAATACAAAGTTTTTATTTTCTTCTTCTCTTCTCTTCTCTTCTCTTCTCTTCTCTTCTCTTCTCTTCTCTTCTCTTCTCTTCTCTTCTC